>RJWM01015425.1:0-47891 GCA_004363535.1 Dasyprocta punctata
GAAAGCTGAAATGGGCCTCACCAGAGAACTTCACATGCAGAGGGCTGACAATTTTAGAATACCTGCCACGTGGTATCGGCCGGGGGGGGGGGGGGGGGGGGGGGGGGGGGGGACTGATGACCACTTTTCCAGCTTGATCTTTAAAGTTATTCTAAAATTTCTCTTATCTAAATGAACCAGGAGAACACGTGCTTTTGCTGATGTGTCACAGTTGGTCAGTCATGTTCTGTCTAAATCATAAATTGAGCAGTTTAAGCCAGAAAAAAATACAGATATGATCACATCACTAGCATTAAGAAAACAGCAGCCAAGTGACAGGCGTCCTGGAGAATATGGAAGAGTCAGTCACAGGTGTGTGTATGTACTGTCCTATGTATACATCACACCGTTATTGACCAAAAATAAAAACACTGCTGTTGGATTACTGGAGAAAAACAGAAAAATGTTTTACTTATCAAACTAATAGCTGAGCATGTGGCAGTCTCCCACAAGACACCCCACATGACCAACTGATGGCACTCAGACTTCCATGCATGTGGCAGGAAGGGTCTCATCAGAACCCAAATCCAGTGGGTGTGGGCCTGGAGATGGGAACCAGAGGAAGCTGTCACCCCTGAGGAGGAGGAGGGCTGGATCCCTGGACCTCCTCCAGATCCAATGCCTGGAGCAGCTTACTGTGGCATCCTCATCTAGTAGTGCTCAAAGTTCTTGCCTGATCTCCAACCTCTGAAGCAACTGCACAGCTCTCCAAAGCAAGAAACGTTCCACACAGACAGATGTGAATGACAGGCCATCAACACCGATAATTAGAAAAAAGAGACCTGGGGTACACCAGGCATTTTATGACAATCAAGACAGTAAGATATAGTCTTCATTTGTCGGCAACACAATTTCATCTTACCAATGATGAGACAATTTTAATTAATTTACAAATACAAATTTCCAAACATATCCCCGCTACATTCGAACAGCACGGTAATAGCTAAAGGGAGGTAACTGATATGACGTACCATCAACAGCTCTGGTGACACTTTCAATGGAACTCTCCATGCCTCTGAAGAGAGAAACAAGTTATTTTTCACAACACACTGGTTAGACACAAGAAGCTTCTTCTAAAAGCCTTCCGTGGGGGGTGGTGATGCTGACACATAGGTGGCTTTTCACAAAACACTGAACAGGGCTAAGTGTAAGTGCCATGCTTAAATTTCCACACGCCCCAGGGGATGAGATACAGTGGGGAGTCCCCAAAGTTTCATCAACACAAAGTGGCCCTCAGGAAACCAGCAGCCAGCCCTGCATCACCACAAGTCTTGCACGGCCTGCCAGGCACTGATCAGGATTGGAGGAGGTGACAGGAGGGCCCACACCAGAAGGACCACACCACACAGGCAGAGGCTGCCCAGGGACTGCCGTGCTCATCCCATGGGAGGAGCAGTCCCGAGACCAGGGCAGGTGCTCGGAGTGGACATCTCTGACAGGCTGGCCCTCCACAACTGCTTCACAGCGGGTCAGACCAGGGAGGGGCCGGGACAGACTGGGGCTCAAAAGGAGGAAGGGCTTCCCCACGGTTAGACACCCCAGAGCAGAGTGGGCTCCCTCAAAAGAACACCAGAGCCCGCCCTGAATGGTCAACTAATGTCCAACTCCAGAAACACAAAACAGAAGTGCAGTGTCCCACCAGGAAGGGTCCCCCCTGGTGGAGCTGGTGATAGCAAAAGGGCCATCCACAGGGGCACAGAGACACCCAGGATGCAACAGCAAAGCCTGACAGGGATGGGGGAAAACAGTGACCCCCAGGAAACAGGCAACAGTCCCCAGGGGTGGGACACTGCCAACAAGGCACCACGCCCGAAGGACCAGCTCAGGCTTCCTCACGCTCCTTCTAACGCCAAGAGCCTACTGCGAGGAATCGAGGGCCTGGGGCACAGGGGGAGGCAGAGCGTGTAGGAAAGAAACAGGACATAAGTAAAAAGCAGCCAGAAGCACAGCACCAAGCCTGGCACCCCACAGCCAGCCAGCAGAAGCACCAGCAGGGAGCCCACCCATCCCAAACAGCAGGCGGTGCCCCCTACCCAGCAGGTTCAGCACCAAGTGCTGCGTGGGCGCGAAGGGGTCCTGGAGGTTGAAGGCCGTGTACCGCCCGTACTGGATCTGTCTCAGTGCCTCAAAGTTCCCCAGTAGGATGTCCCCGAGCCATTGCGCATTCACACACGGGATCCGCCACTCTTTGGCCTTCTCATATTTCAAACCGCTGGGTCTGTTTTCGAGGAGAAATCACATTTATTAGACGTTAAAGCTGTTGATCGTCTGGATTCATATTTACTGTCAACAGAAGCCAATGAAAACACCTCTCATGACAGAAGTGGCAGGCATATCTTAGCAGAGCTGCTGGTGACCCCAGTCTGGGGCTAAAGATGTTTCGGGCCTCAGACTGGGTCAGCAGGCCACCAGCTAGGCCTGCTGTGACCTCACCCTGGGGACAGACCCCCACAGTCATTCAAGCTCCACTCAGTCGTCCACAGCAGCAGTCCACACACTGCACAGGTATTTCTGTTAACGCTGCTTGCCCAGAGCACCGCATCCACTCTTAACAGACTAACTACTGCACTGGGACATTTGCCACAAAACTGTGGTGAAGTCTTAACAAACAGAAGGATTGAAACAGCCACTCTGCCGGCTGTAAGTTTAGGACAGAAAAAGGCCTTGGCGTGGGCTTACTCTTTACAGATGAGGACCGTGTTGCTGCGGCACAAGTAGCCTGTGTACTTGGCACCCGCCAGATACGCCATCAACTTCAGGTCATCCCTGTCACTGTCCACAAACCCAGTCACAGAGATAATCTGCAGACAGACAAGAGCAAAGGTAGCTTTTAGAACACGTATTATTTGTTCAACTTTGCAGCTGTTTTATATACCTTTTCTTGTTATCTCTTTGGCACTGCAGGAAATATGTGCTACTATCATTTCTAAGAATGGCAAGACTAGAATTTTACTAATGGTCACCATGTTACACACAGAACCCTCACAAGGAAGAACACTAAACGTAAGATTTCAAGTAGAGAAAAATCTTTTTAGGGTTGGTATGACATTGCTCAGATGCATATGTAAGTATGAATCAGGCTTTTATGTTCTGTACTGATCCCAATTTTGATATCATTAGTCACTAGGTGAGGGAACCCACAACTATTGATAAAATTCTGCCCAACACTAGCTGCTCTTGGGGCAGGATGCCTAAATTCATTTTAGAATTTTAAATACTGCCCAAGGCTTTGGAGAATCATTAATACCAGCATGTGCAGAAAACTGTGCCTGTAACGGGGGCACAAGAGCCAACAGGCTGTTCTTAGAGCAGGGATGGATACACTGAGCCAAAGCACACAAAAAACTGCCCAGAGAAAGCAACGGGGTGGCCAGGCAGTATATACTCAGTTCCGCCCAAAAACTGATTCAGAACAAAACCAAACACCACACGGCTCTGCCTTACATGCTGTGAGCACGGCTTCCCCCCCGGTGGGAACGCCACTGGGAAATGCAGGGCTCGATGAGGCGGCACCATCTTCTTCCTCTTCAGGACTGTGTTTAACCAGTGTGCAGTGACACACCGCTTTCTTTCCCTTATCGCCTGTCAAACAAGATTACAGGTTTGCTGTTCTGGATGTTTTGCTGCACTGTTAAATGCAAAATGGTAAGGTTCTGTGACTACAATGCCACCTTCTCAAAAGTCCCATAAATTAAAAGAATGTCAAGACACTGAACACATAATTTATTGAAGTAACCTGCTACAATAGTATGGCTGGTGCCTTCAATCCAACCAGAAAATGTTATTATCTATGAGCCTGCGATGGGGGATAAGATCAACAAGCTGTACGACAACCATAAAAACACCCAGGAATGATGCTAACACTGATGATCATCGGGATTAAAATCCCTCCACAAGAACACAAAGCAAGGTAATAAAACGTAACCAGACACCTACAATTAACCACAGCAAGAAAGCTTACAAATTTCTTACATTTTTAAATGCTAAGTAGACAAGATAAATGACTACTTTTGAAAGGGGGCTTTTTCTTCCTTTTTTTTGGCTGCAGGCTGGCGACTGAACTGAGCTTTGCACATCAAGGTAAGGGCTCCACCACTCAGCGACCCTCACCCAAGGGGGACTATCTTAATGGCCATTTATCACAAACACATTGACATCACCCCATTTATAGGGAAGACCATTTTTTTAAGAGAAACAAAACTCCAGGGGTAAAAAGAGCTAACCTAGAGAGAAAGCTTTCGTCCAGCAGGCTGAGAAAAACTTTGGGCCTGCCCTCCGTGGCCACAGGGCGGGAACTGACTTCTTCATTCATGACACTCCGTGACAATGCCCACAAGGATGCCCACCCTTTCCCTGAGGCCACCTGGGACTTCCCTTGTCTTCTCCACTGCCCAGAGACAAATGGCACCCACAAAAGTGCCCAGTCCACCAGACACAATGAAAGTAAGAACCAGGCAGAAAAAGTTCTTTACAAAAATACTAACCAACTGACTATGAAGGCCACGTGCCAGCACACACAGCAGCCCTGTCGGGCGCGGCGGGGCCCCTCCTCACCTGTGCATACATGCTGCTGACCTGGCTCTCGCAGAGGAGGTGCGTGCACCGGCTCGTGAAGGTGGGGTCTACCACGCCGCCGTGCGCCTGGATGATCTGCACAGAAGACACAGCCAGAGGGTATCAGTCCCTGCCTCGGGGGAACTCAAACGGTGTGACTGGATGAAAAGGCAGCTGGGCAAAGGCCCCCTCACCCATTTACACAGGTCATGAAAGATGCAACAGCAACATTTACAGACTTTCTACTCAGCACTAGGAAATAAAAATGAACCCCAAAGCACATTTCATCTGTGTCCAGGGAGAAAGAGAAAGAAAAATGAAACAAGGCCCTTCTAAAAAAGGGGTCTCTCTGTCCTGACCAGAGAACTGTGTGTGGTGAGGCTGCCCTGGGCAGCACAGTGTCTGCAGCCCCTGCCCCTGCCCCCCACCTACCAGGAAACCAGCCCCCCACACACCTGAGCAACACACACGTCTCTAGATGCCACTAAATGTCCCAAGCAGACTCACCCCTCAAGAACCACTACACTGAAAGGGAAGGAAAGGGAAAAGAGAAAATCAAGAGGAAATAAATGAGTGAATCCCAAAATTTAATTTTTAACAGATTCTGCTTTTTTGGGTGAAGGAACAGTTCTATACCCTCCGTTAATTACATGGCACCAGGCATCCATCAAACCCCTAAATACTGCACACCAAGGGAGGGGAGCACAGGCATGTCATGAAACACAAAATCAGAAACAGGCCTGACTGTTCTCAAAGCCCCACTCGCGTTTCCTCACTGCTTGTAAGTTCAATGTTTTCACGGTCACTATGAGTATGGTTTAAAGAGGCAGGTGACAAAAGCTGCATCCCTACCCTGCCCTGAGCCACCACATCCCACCCAAAAGCTGCTGCTGCTGACAACAACTCATCAGCCTGCCTCACGCACATTTAGCTTCCTGTCACCTGCTGACAACAGCACAGCAAGCCCAGCCTTCTCGTGCAACCACACACCATCGGCATATGGTCCACCCCATAGCCATGACTCAGGCTCCTCTCCAATCACCTGCTGTTTCCCTGGGGTCCACAGCCACCTCATCCCTCCACTCCCACCTGCTGCTTCTTTCTTCTTTTCTTGATGTCCCACAAACTGCTTGCAACATCTCCCCAAGAGCCAAGATGCTCCCCCAGGCCTGGGTGTGGATTCTCGTCACCCAGCTACAAGGAACACTGGCTCCGCTCCTGCTGTAGCTGGGGTGGGTGTTCTGGGGCAGACGCCTCTACCTTGCTACCTTGCTGTGGCCACCCCAGCACCTGGACAGCTGCAGGCTGATGTCCAGGAGCAGCTCCTGCAGCCACAGGGGACAGGAGAGTCACGGCCACCCTACACTACCTCAGGATTTCCCATCTGGGGGACAGTAAATGCTGTCTCAAGTCAGAGCTTTGGAGCGATTTGTTACACAGCAATAGAAAACTAAGGCAATGCTGATTCTCCCCTTAACCCACTGTGTCTCGCTCCAGAGTGCTCCTCCGGTGCCCTGCTGTCCTGAGCCTGGTCACTCTCTAGTCTCACTCTCCCATCTACCCCGGGTGTTCCCTTTGCTCTCACCCCAGAGACTCCCACTTCCCAATTCCATCATGCAGCTGCCATGCTGACCCTGCTGTATGAGAGGTTAGTGTTCTGAACACATTTCTAGTCCACTGTCCCATAAGTGACAGGCTAGCTGTTACTCTAGGCTGGAAATCTGTCCCTCAGGGTTCTCCACGGAGATGCCAGAAACGATGCTGATCCTCACCTGGGAACAGTCCCCCCACTGAGGGTCAAACAGCTCCTCCTCCCAACATTCTGCACTTTCACAGTCACCCTAACATCACCCTCAGAGTGCGTCCTGCTCCCCCAACAGTGCTCTGGCTGGGCCATCAGCACATCTCGGCTGACAAGGCAGAGACATATGTCTCACAGAGCTGGCGATACTTTGCACTACATGGGGAGCTGATGACACTTACCCCTTTCATAAAATCCACAAAGGGGAAAACCCGGACTGCATAGCACAGCATACAAATGGAGCTCCCAGTCATACCGGCCTTGTCCCTTGCCTTCCCTGCCTCGTGAACTCCACGCAGGTTCTTTCTGCCAGTTTCTGCTCATCAATCTGGGCAGGCACCAGCCTCTACCTGCCACTCTCTCTCTGTACAATCCTCCCCTAGGTTCTTACCCCTACTTACCATTTAAGATTTAGCCTAGAATTACTGTGCCAGGATTCATAATGCAACCCCCAACTGGCAGGTGAATGTCCTTCCTCAGGCTCCCAAGGTATCTGTGCCATCTCTGTCCCAGTCCCAGAGCCCTGCTCAAGTCCCAGGGTCAGCCTATCCGTTACCCAACACCCAGCTCCTGGACTATGCTTGGAACACAATAAGGGTTATGGTTCTTTTAATTTTTGGGATGGGGTCTTGCCACGTAGTTCAGGCTGGCCTTAAACTCACTATGTAGCCCAAGCCGGCCTTGAACTTGTAGCAGTCCTCCTGCCTCAGCCTTCTGAGTGCTAGGATTACAGGCATGCACTACTATGGCTAGCAACACTAGGGGTTTAAATGTCAGGAATGTTCACAGTGAAGCATTTCAAGAAATGTCTGAACTCTACTCAGGTTTCATTTCAAAAAACTGCTGGACTGTTCTGATCTGTGGCATGGCAAGAAAAGTGTCCGCTTTTTCTTTTCTCTAAAAGCCATCAGGCAAAATAAAAAACAAATAAATGGACCACTGTTACACAACAAGAAGGGTTCTAGGTCCCTTCTAACCTGTAGCCCTAGCACTCTAGCATGCACCTTTGCAGAACAGAATGTCTCAGACACACAAGTTGCCAGTCCCTGTCCCACATCACCAGACACCTGGCTTTACCTGATACCCCTAATTACAGAGCTTCAAGGACCTCAAAGATGATAAGGCCGCAAATCTTCATCTAAAGGCAAGAGAGGTGAAGCCCAGAACTCCCCAAAGCCAGAGTACTCACAGCAAGGATGCCTACCACATGCCTGGAACACACAGATGTGTGAGGCTAGAGGAGCAGACAGTCTAGGCTCAAAACAGCTCACCTCCCAGCACCAAGTCCACACCTCCCGGGAAGCTCACCCTTTTCCAGGTGGCCAGCAGCTGCTTGTCAGACATCTGCTCTGGGTAATCTGCAATCGCGAACACACACCCCAGCAGGAAGCCTTCTTCTGGAACTAGGGGAGAAGGAGGTCAGAACTCGATGAACGTGCAGGCACAACAACTGCAAGTGTAGCTGTGTGTTCAGCTTGCACTAAATCAGTTCTGACCTGAGGAGGCTGCCAGCAATGTGTGCACACTTAGAACATAGCTATGATATATAGATTTCATCGTCTGTGTAAAGTTAAGCATTAAAAAATTAAGCCAACAAATTTATGTCTGGATGCTAAACGCCCTCAGTATTTTCAGAGATGACCGAGGCACCCTCTGTCAGAAGGTGACATCCCAGAATAGAAAGAGCACAGTGACCCACCATGGCTATTTTGCTGGATGCAAGACCCAAGCTCCCTGTTCCATGATAAATCACTGGTGTGAAACTCACCACACACCCTACCCACCAGAAGCATTTACATAGGCACCAGACTTAAAGAAACCCACTACTCACTCTCCACGGCTGGGTCATGTCCACACAACGGCAGCTGTGGCGGAGGCTGTTGAGGCGGGGGTTGCAGGTGTGGGGCCTGGTGCTGCATGGCTGGTGGCACCTGGCCCAGGTGTGGAGCGGTGGGATGCTGGATCTGCTGCTGCTGGTGGAGGCGCTGCAGCTGCTGCTGCTGCACCTGTTGCTGCTGCATCTGCTGCTGCAGCAGGTTCTGGTGCTGCAGCTGTGCCAGCTGCTGCTGCTGCAGCTGCTGCTGCTGCAGCTGGTGGAGCTGCTGCTGCAGGTGCTGCTGCTGGAACGGCTGCAGGGGCTGCTGGGGTCGGTGCAGTTGTGGCTGGGGGTGCAGCTGCTGTTGGGGGAATGGGTGCTGAAGGACTTGCTGCTGGGGCTGCTGAGGCTGCTGTGGAAATGGATGCTGCTGCTGCGGACAGGGCTGCTGGGGCATCTGTGGGGGCTGCAGGTGGAGGACAGGGTGCTGCAATGGGTGCTGCGGTGGGGGCTGGCGGTGCGGAGGTGGCAGATGTGTGTCAGGAGTGCCCCTCGTCTGGCTGAGCAGCATGGCACTGGCGCTGGCATTGCCATGCCCCTGCTGGCCATGGCCTACCTGTGGCTCCAGGGTCTTTGTGGGAGCTGATAGGGACTGTAGGATCTAGAAAACAAGAGCAAGGCTGGTCCTTATCCATGGGTCCTGCAGCAGGAGAGCAAGAGCAGGGCTCATGTTCTGTTAGAAATGTCAAGTGAGAGCAAAACGCAAAAATCACACAGTAGCTTTTGCAAATTTTCTTTACATTACCAATGTTGACACAGCAAGTACACAAACTCCTCTGCTATGAATACCAAAATTTAAACTACGTGCACAACATGGTGTAAACTAATGAATTAAAGAGGCAAAAGTGAAGACTTGTAGTTCAGTGTCTCAAGAACAAGCCACAGTACTCTGTGCTGTACCCTTGGCCCTTCACAGCCTGGTTGGGACTCCAGGGTTATCATCTGCAGCCCCACCGTCCTCACCGCCCACCCGAGCCTCCCTCTGTCCAGGAGGCTCCCGTGGAACGACAGGGTGGAGGCGCCCAGCAGCCAGACTCACACCCACCCTCACCTCCTCCCTCTGCTGCCACCCCACCTTCTCCTGTGTGACCAAGCAGGGTTCGCCTTCTAGAGAGCAAGGGTTCACACTGAACCCCAGCACCTCGACCAGGCAGCCACCCCAACCAGGCCATGGCCTCCCCTGCTGCACATTCTCTGCACGCAGTAACATGACACAGAAGGATAGACAGGCCACAATCATATGTCTGCCTGCCCGCCAAGGGTCCCCAAGAGACCATTATTACAGCTGCTGAATATGCTCCTAGGTGGACATGACCCTCTGAAGTTGGAGCCGACACTGAGCCAGCCCACTTCCATTTCAGTTCACTGTGCTTTGCAGGCCAGGGGTGAGTGAAGGGCTCTCTGCTGAGGTGGAGGGAAAGGGACAGTGACCAGGGACACACAGCAAGCCAAGTACCACACTGCAAGGTACTTTTCTACACAGCACCCAATAAAACAAACATGCGGCACAACAAACTTCATTCAACAGGCTCAAATAACACGAAGCTGTGAAACCAGCAAGAGTGCTGTGTCTTTCCAAGACTTCAAAGTATTTTATAAGGCAAGTGGGAAAATCAGGCGTGCAGTCTCTGGTGCACCACCAAGTCCAAGCGGAGACTACAGGGGGCACCTGCCCACCCAGTTGCACACACCTGGCCAGCAGCAGGCCTGCACACAACCCTGGGCATCACAGGGCCACCTCCTGGGGAGCACAGGAGCCATGTGGTTTAGTCCCTCTCCCTTTTCATCCTGAATGCATGTTATCTTCCACCCTCAGAAGCGAGTGCCCAAGGAAACTGAGTCCTGAGGCAAAAAACTCAACCAGCCTCCCCACTACATCACCTACCCCAGAACAAGGGGGCCCAGAGGGACAGCCCTACAGACCCAGGAGCAGACTCCGGGACAGGGTCACAGAGGGATGCCTGCAGGAGAAGCAGCCACACATGTGACAGGGGAGGTCACAATCCAAGAGGGCAAAGGAGGGCTAGGCATGAGAGAAGGCAACGCTGAGCCAACCGCCTCGGGCTTGAGAAGCAAAGGTGAAGAGAACCATTCGAGGACAAAGAGAGCTCCAGGACAAGTGCCCTGGCCAGGCAGGAAGAGGCAACCAGCCAGGGTGCTCTCCCTATCTGGGAAGGCCAGGGATGGGGTAGGACAGCCGGAGGACCAGGTGCCATCAAGACACCCACTCATCACCTGCTGTGCTTGTCAGATCCCTAATGTGCCTCTGCTGAAAACATGTCCATTCTGAGGAATGTAAGAAAAGCAGGCATCCTAACAGCTCTTGTAATTGTGCAGTACCGCAAATAATTCTGAATGAATGGAGGGTGGAATTCTCCCATCACCACTGTCATAACCTTTCTTTAATTATATCATCTGACGCACACTACCATAGGAAGCACTGCAGTGCATGCCGTTGACTCCTCACCAAGACTCCCAATTCAAACGGGAGTCTGCTGGTGAGCTGTGCCCCTCCCCTACAGCCAGAGGTGAAACCAAATCTGTCATTTGCACCTGATGTTTCAGAAATCCATTTTCTTCACATCTTGCAATTGTCCTCACATTTCCTCTCATGCACTGGGAAGCTCCTGGCAAAGCTCTGCAGTGGCCGGCAGCGACTGGCCCTCCATTATGGGCCAGCATGCAGTGGAGGCCATGTCACCTCCCAAGGACAACTGCAGCCAGCAATGTGCCCTAGTGCTCACGTGGCCGGCCACATACTTCTATTCCCAACAAGTCTTCTCTACAGCCACTCAACTGTCAATCTCCCCATGCGAGTGGGATGACCATCCCTGGGTCAAGAGATCTAGAACCTTCCTGTCCACTAGACCATCAGTTCTTTACACGGTACACTACATCCCCATTTCTCTGTAGCTCTCAGCAGCCTGCTCTCCTGCTGTGTAGGGACCCCTGCTCTCCTGCTGTGTAGGGACCAGGTGGACACACCCACACCCCTGCCCCATCCCTGAGCAACACCAGGATTCACACAGACACCTATGTGGACAACCCCTGGTCTGCTCCTATTCCCAGTCATGCCAGCCTGTAGTCAGCTGCAAATTCACTTACCTCCAGGACAGGCATGCAGTGTAAGGTGGGAGGGGACCAAGGAAGCCCAAAGCCCACCCCAGGACCCATTTCTAAGGGGCAGCTGGTGCCACAGAGGATCCCAGGTAGGAACCCCACAAACAGTGCTTTCTGAGTGACTTGATCTGAAGAAGCAGAAACAGTAAAATGAACTATCCTGAAAGAGCTATGAAATCCAATTCTTAAATCCAATATTAAAATTTGTTTGCCATGGCAAGGGATATAGCTCGGGGCATAAACACCTGCCTGGCAAGTGCCAAGGTCCTGGGTTTGATTCCCAGTACAGAAAAAAAATTTCCTTACTAGAGTAACTTACATGTGCTACATTTGACGGCCGACTGAGCTGCTGAATGTCAGCATTATTAGTAATATTCCTCAAAGTCCGCACAGCTGGGCTCCATGTGGTGATCATTTCTGCTCTTTCGGAACTCGGGAGGTTCTGTCCAGAAGCCATGAAGTTCCCCCGGACATCTGGAGGCAGGATGTTCCCAGGGACTGGTGGGACATTAGCACACAAGTTAATGAGCCCGGCCTCCTTGCCCTGGGGCAGCCTGCGCTTAGCAGCCACAGGCTGGGGCACTTCAGCCGGAGTCCAGTTCAAGTTCCTCTCCTGCTTCTCGGGGGAGGAGTCTGAAGAGTCGTCAAACATCAGCTCCCCTTTGGAGGTCTCCGCACTGGGCTTGGGGGAGAATGGCTGGTCCCTGGGAGGAGAGCCTTCCTGCGAGCTGGCCGGGCTTGACTTCTCCTCAGTGCTGCCCTCGTTCTGTGAGTCCTGCTCCTCGTTCTCCCCCTCCTCCTCCTCCTCTTCTTCCTCCTCTTCCTCCTCCTCGTAGATGATCAGGCGCGGATGGTAAGGTGCTTCGTCCTTCCTGGTTTTTTCAGATATGCAGTCCAGCACCCAGTCAGGAGTCACCACTTTAATACTAGCTCGCTTCACAGCACATTCGTATTTCTCCTGTGAGGGAAGCACAAACACACAAGGATGTCAGCAACATCGACCTCTGGAATTCTGCACTTCCAGAGGAAGTATAAGGAGGAACACGGCTTCAGTATCCACAGCCTGTGCTCCTGCAGATAAGGAGGAATCACACCAGTGCCACCAAGGGCCACATGCTTGCAATGGCCGTGTTGTCTAAAGTAATCTGAAAGGGGCATTTTAAATGCACAAGTAGAGCTAGAAACTCTATGGGAAATTATAAAGTAAAAAATCACTAAGTTTTTACATAGAAACTTTTGCAGAGCTGATTTTCCATGATAGGTTCACATTCGGCAGCTTCAGTACCTCAGGAATTGTCACCAGGATGTGGCTGGTGGTCACAGCGAAACTTTCTCAGGTATTTGGTACTTAGTGAGCTCACTTGACACACCAGGCAACTTGAGGGGCTACAGGCCAGAAGGGTGCAACAAGTGTCCAGCTTAAGGAGAGCCGCAGATTGGTTCTGAATTTAAACGAATTCACCGTGCAGTGAAAACACAACACAGAGCCCATGCCGGTGCTGTGATGAGAAGGATCACACTGACATGAGCAGGAGGACCCTGCAGGATTAGGACGGCAGCACAGGACACAGCACTGTGAAGGAGGCAGGATGCTCTTGGGCAGATGGTCATGCTCTGGGAGAGCGGGCACCAGTGCAAGAGGAGACAGACAGAACAACTCACAAGGAAACAGCTCCTGAAAAATGAGGTCTAAATAGGGCTCAGTCAGCTTTCCCCTCTAGCTCCTAAAAGCCTGGAGTGGAAGTGAGCTCTTCTGACCACCACAGGATTGGGCCCTAAGCTGAACCCTGAATCTTACCTTAGACCCCATGGCAGCACTCGCAGTTTACAGCTGGGGCAAGGCTGCGCCCTTGAGGACAGGGGAGCAGCATGATGGAGGTGGCCTTGACAAGGCGAGGCTCTCTACCCACGGCCTGCCTGCTGCTGCCTGGCCGAGAGCAGGCCCCACCCGGCGAAAAGACTGCACCTGTTCTCCAGGTAAAACACCCATGCTAAGAAAGCCTAAGCCAAGGAAAACACTGCAAGCACTGACTGGAAGGGCACAAGCAGCAGTTTGGTAAGTAGTGCTAAATATTTTGTCATAAGCGCACATGCTACAGTGGAGAGGGCACCCGGGGAGCTGCCAGTACACCATGCTATGCGTTTTCATTTACTCTGCTATAAACATCCCTGTATCAACGGACACACTGCCACACGCACTTGGGCAAACAGAGCGGACAGTGTCCAGACCCCACAGCTGCCCCAGCTACCTCACTCGCTCCGCCCACCTCTGCCCGCACGCACACCTCCACCCCATGAAGACTTTCCAAACATGCCACGCCCACAGGACAAGCTGAGCAGCTTCTCAGCAGCCCCCCCACAGCCCTGCCACGAAGCTCCCACCTCAGACATTTGCGCACAGCGGTTTGCTCAAGGCCAGCAGCAGCCAGCCTAATGTTCTGCTACAGTGAAAAACTGGGGCTAAACGTTACAACTGATTCCGAAGTTCTGATACTCACTTTGAAAGTCATGCAGACTTAAGGCTCCTTTGCTTTTTTTCATTGTATTTTTACATTTTTGTTACCACATATTCACAGTACACCACGGCTCCATGCCTCAAGGGGAACTGGTGCACGTGCGTAACACATTTCAATTCTTTGTACTCCCATGGCCTTCGATGTGGGACCACACTTCCCTCAGAAAAAGGCCACATGGGTTTACTCTTCTAGCACCTGTACAGGAGCATACCATTCACCAACAATCCTAATAATATTTCTTATTTCTTATCCTAAAACTATGTCATTCTTTGTGGGTTTTGGTTTTTTTGTTTTGTTTTGTTTTGTTTCTTTTTGTTTTTGCTGTTGTTGTTTTTGAGACAGGTCCTCACTATGTAGCCCAGGCTGGCCTTGAACTTGCTATGATGCTCCTGCTTCAGCCTCCTATTATAGGCGAATGCCACCATGCCTGACAACTACGTCATTCTTAAGTAGAGTGGTACCTGGGTTTGGGAACACTTTTGGTAAACTTCTGTTCTTGTTTCCAAACTTTGCATCAGGAGACAAACACAACTGTGGCCATCATTTTAAACATGAACACAAACATGGTCATTCCCCCAGAATCATGAAACAAATTAAATTTGTGAGTCGAGGTACCACTGTACTTAAATATAAAAATGTTTCACAGGTTTCCCCCTCTCCTAGTAAATCCCAGGATAAATTTCTATAGTAGACTAGAGACCCAATTTCTGGATTATCCTCCCCACCCAGAAAATCCACAGTTATTTTAGAAAAATATGAAGTCCAAGAATATAACAAAGTATTTATAACCTCAATACAAATATATGTTCAAATAACAATAACACAGATGACATATAATATGGCTCATAGCCAGATGTGGTGGCACACACCTTTAATCCCAGCATTTGGGAGGATGAGGCAGGAGGACTGCTGTGAGTTCAAGGCCAGCCTGTACCTCATAGTAAAACCCTGTCACCAAAAAAAAAAAAAAAAAATTTGTTACAAATACCAAAAATAAAACTACCATTGCCGTGGATGGAAGTGCAGCACACATTGGAAACTGAAAAGCAGTCTCCCACAAACACACAGGAGTTTGGGATCCGTGAGTCCCCAACGGTGTGGGCTGCTGTGGTCCCATTTCAGGGCTGGCTGGGCTACTGACTTCCTGTGCAGACGAGAGGACAACATGTGGGGAGGAGACTGCCTTATCCACTCTACCCAGGCTGCCTCTCATTAGTCACACAAGAAGCTCTATCCCCAAAAGCATTACTACTAAAGACAATTTATGGGCCAGGCAACGTTTCAACGCCTTTGCTGAGTCAGTTCACTAGCAATTTTTCTGAAATTATGAATTCTCAAGCTGACTGCTAAGGGCCAAGGACCTCAGCGTCAGCAAGCAGTCTGAGGGTTGGAGTGAGCAGGGTGGCTGACACTGGCCCACCATGTGCATGTGCAGTGACAGTCACGTGACAGCAGGAGTGTTTGCACCCAGCAGACTGCAATGGCTGCAGATCAGCCCCTCCCTGTACCTACAGCCACACCCTGTCCCTGAAGATCCTACCCGCTTCCTCAGTTTCATATGTCACTTCTACAAGTTTCTTCTACGTACTCATTTTAAAAACGCAGAAGTACTGGGTATGGTGGCACAAGTCTATAATCCCAGCACTCTGGAGGATCTCCAAGAGTTCAAGGTTAACCTGAGCTACACAGTGAGATCCTGTGTCAATCAGTCAATCAATCAATTTTTTTAGAATGCAAAAGTATGAGTTAACATTAAAAAGAAATGCTATTTATTTTTGTGTATTGTCTTTATTTAGCACTCACATAATTTATAAAACTTCAAATAGAAAACTTTAAATTCATCATTAGACCTCAAAAGTTATGTCTCAATAGGTTGTAGAATATAATATAAAGGAATGCCATCTTAAAGGGATTTACTATCAAATACTGTGGCTATTTAGTCACACGGTGTAGGCCACAGATATAATCATGGCTTGAAAACACAGGATCTAGTTATAATCTACATTAACTTTTGGTTTTGCTAAGTCATGGCCCTGGGACAGACAGTTCCTTGGCTCTTCTAGAAGGCCTGCTTCTCAGGCTCCCGGGAAGGGGCAGACCACCATAGCCAGTCCCTGAACTGGACCAGGAGTCCGCGTGGTCTGTCCCAGTCCCACAACAAGATGACGTTCAGAGGGACAGCAAACAGCCTGGACACCAACACCCCCACACGGGTTTTCAGTACTATTAATTTGATGACACTGAGAGGAGATGCTACCACTGCCTAGTTCTAGAATGTGTTGACGGCCCCTGCTTCATTTGCACAAAAGCTGGCAGAAAGGACAGGGTGAGGGATGCTGTCACAGAATGACCCAAACGAAAACTGCACAGTTGAAGATCATCCTCCGACATTCCAAGGGAACCACCAAGTATTCATATTGAAAACTATGTCATTATTTATACATCAGTTTTGCAAGAAATAGCTATGAAAAACCGCAAAAGAATAATTACTCCCAACTCATTCATAAGATTAGGAAAAGCTGGTCACTTAAGAGTTTGGGGTTCTCCCTGCAGTGCGGGGGGGAGGGGTTGGAAGCTGCGCCCTCGGCCCTCACTTAGGGCACTGTGTGGCCAGTAGACCCACAACGCTCCTCTTGCCTGCAGCTTCACACCTGTGCCGATTCTGCTCAGACAGACAAGTGTTCATCACGTCACCCACATGGGATCCTCCTGCCTCCCTGCACCAGTGCACTCAGAAATCCTCTCCACCTCCACAATTCACTGCTGTTTTTCCTGTATCCTTACTGTACATGTGGGTATTACAGATTTTTAGATAATATTTAGGCACAGCAGTGTGTTTACAGACAGACTCGTTATAGAAAGGGACAGCGTTTAATTATCTACTATGCGGTGAGCATTACTGCAGATTATTGTTATTTTTATTACTGTCAAATATAAAATCTGCTTTTACTAAGTTTTACCACTGCAGAAAAAAATGCAGTAAACACTAAAACCGTAGCTCATTTTCCCTATATTAGGTCAGTTCTTTAAAAACTGAGAAATTATAAAAACAAAAACTTACTTTTCTTTCAAAGTTTGTAAGTAAAACCAAGGATAAAGAGCAAAAAAACTACACAAAATAATATTACATTCCATTCCAGACCTTGATGAGAGAATCCCTACATACAAGTATAGTGCATTGTGTATGCACATATTTTAATAACAAACTTTTAAAATGCATGAATTATTTGCTTTTTCTAAAAACGACCATGTAGCATATTTGTTGTCTTACTCATGAGCACATTTTAGCCAAATAAAATGATCTGTTTAGAGTGATTCTTTGTTGAGGTAAATAAAGTCTAATTAAAGCACACACATACACACTTAAACTGTTGACTCAGATATGGTTTTCCTCCAAATAGTCATTTTTAAAATATTCCATTTTTAGTTATACAAGTTCAATTTTCAATACTGAAAAATTAATTAATTTTACATATATAATACATACATATTTAGCTGGAAATTCAAAGAGTTACTAAAGATTTACCAACAAAATATTTTTGGAGGAAAAAACCTTTAGTCAGCATACTAAAGTCAAATTGCAGCTATTTCAGGTGGCACAGGCCTATAGTCCCAGATACTTAGACTGAGACAGGAAGATCCCAAGTTTGAAGCCAGGTTGGACAATTTAACAAGACTCTGTCTCAAAATAAAAATTATAAAGGACTGGGGATGTAGCTCTGGGACAGATAACCTCTGGGCTCAAGACCCAATGCTTTAAAAAAAAAAACTAAAAGTTAATTACAACTTAAGACAGCTTTAACAAACCTAATCTCTTCAGGTATTGCATCTTCAATTACAGCTGACTCTTCAGAAGCATCACTCAGTAACAAAACAGTTCATTTCCCCTTCACACTGACTATGTAAAATCAAATGATTTATATTTTGGTACAATTCATATTGAGATAAAATGAACATTTACAATAATTACTTAACCAAAGTGTACCATTTGCCACTTAGACTATTAGATAAAACATAAACTGTTTACTTAAACTGCATGAATCACATGAAGAATTTCTACAGGAAAGGGCTCTTTTTGGGGACAGTCGCTCTCTGGCCATGCCGAGGCGCCCCAGGCTGCCAGTCCCGGCCACCTGCCAGGAAACCCATGTGAGGCGTGGGGCACGGCGAGGGTCTCCTCAGCAGCCAGCACACTGAGCAGTGTAAGGCACAGGCCAACTTCATGACGCACCTTGTCTCAGCCCTCTGCCCCCAGCACACTCAACTCCTCTCTGCCTTTGTGACAGGGCACCGGATGCAGCAACAGGATGACAGGGTCAATTCCAAGCAAAAGCAATGCAAAACTGTGAAGGCAGTGACCAGTACATGGGAAAAAATTAGTCAGAAGCCTAATCAGCTATACAAATACTCTCAACTGGATTCCCAAAGTTCTGTACTTTCCCCCATGCCCTGCTGGAATCCAGTGAGCCTGGGAAGGTGCAGGGCAACCTGCAATTCTGAGGGGGCCCAGGGACCCCACTCGAACCTCAATGTCTCTGGTCATACCACTGCTCAGACACGAATGTCTTGTGCTGATCAGGCTAAGAGCAGTGCTGATACATTCCAGATTATTAAGGTAACATATAGAAAACTTTTACCAAGCCAGCGCATGCCTGTCATCCCAGCACTCGGGGCTAAGGCAGGAAGATTCCTGCATGTTCCAGGCCAGCCTGGGCTACACAGTGAGTTCAAGGTCAGCCTGAGCTACATAGTGAGACCCTGCCTCCAAAACCCTTTACCAAGGACCAGTGATTTAGCTCAGCGGAATAAGTGGCTGCCTGGCAAGCACGAGGTCAAGAGTTCAATCCCCCATACAAAAAAAAAAAAGAAAGAAAGAAAAAGAAAATACCCTTTACCAAATGTTTATAGTTATACCTGGAGTAAATCTTTCAAAAATCTGTGAGACAAATTGGGTGTAAGTTGGTGGCCCAGCACATGCTTACCATACACCAGGCCCTGGATTTCAATCCTCAGTACCTAACAAAAACTGTTTTTTAGAAACATGAAGGAGTGCCGAGTGTGGTGGCACAGCCCTGTAATCTTAGCACTTGGGAGGCTGAGGCAGGAGGATTGCTGCAATTTGGAGGCCAGCGTGAGCTACAAAGAGAGTTCAAGTCCAGCCTGAACTGCACAGTGAAACCCTGTCTCAAAAAAATACCAAAAATGAGTCTAAAAATACATTTTTTCCACATATAAAAATAAACTTTAGTTTGACAAGGTTTACAAGAGAATTCTGAAAACTCTATTTTCCCCCAGAATAAACCCAAATTTCTTTGTAATTATAAGTCATATATAATTTATAATCATCTCACATTTCTACAAAATGAATCTGGAAACAAATATTATAGAACAATATAATCAGCTTTTCTAACTGGAATCTAGTAATTTACAAGCTCAAGACTGGGGGTAAGGGCGAATATTCATATAACACATCAAAGGGCATGGTCATGGGACACTTACCCCCTTTGGCTCCGGCACAATCAAATGCGTGCATTTCTTATTGAGGTTCAGCTGGCAACTGCCTCCGTGGAACGTGACCAAAGCCCATAGGGCACTTCTGTCTTCAGACGACACCTGACGGAAGGTCAGAAAGGGGCTTTAGCGTGGACTCAATCTGCATGTTCACATCCGACAGCACCTCATCAATATAACACAGGCTGGGATCACAACGATTTTAGCTAATTTTCTCCTCTATTAAATGAAATTAACCTAAGGACATTAATGGAAAAATTAAGAGAAGCATTTGGCTATATTCCTATCATAACAGTTTTATAGATATAAATCATTTTTTCCCTTTTTACAAAAGAATATTTACATCCACATTTCACAAACTTAATGGAGTATTATTTCAGTCTATAGCAAAAATAATAGGGAAAAAAGGACAGAACAAACTAGTACACCATTCCAGCTTCCATTTGTCATTTTAATACAATAGCAATATCAAAACCATATTTACAAGGAACTGCTTAAAACTAATGAGTAATGAATACTAATTATGACATGGCAAAAATAAAACAGTGGTTTGTAAGCACAGAGGAAACATAAATATCATTTAACAAAACAAAATTAACAGAGCAAGCATAAAGGGGTCATTCTTATGCTTGTGCAGGGATGAAACAGACTCCAGGTACAATGGCTATGTCCTAAAACAGGCTTTTGCTGTGACGGTAAAAACAGCTACCATTTATTGCCTGCCTACTATGTGCCAGGAACTGTGCCAAGTGTCTCACATACACTCCACCCTTTCCACTGCCACCTGAGACAGGACCTGCCACCCTCTTTGAAGGCAAAAAGACAAACTACACTGCACCTAACCATGAGAAACGCTGGCTTTAACACATACGTCAGAACCTAAACTCAGGCCTCACTCCAAACTGTATTTTTCTACTGTTGCATACTGCTTCTCCAAGGGTAGTTACTTCTGGGTAAGTCAACAATTTCTAAAAGAAAAAAATTTTAAGAGTCTGAAAGACAAAAGAAACATTTAAGAAAAATAACGTGTGAGCATTAACTCTAAGCTAATCCCATTTTTTGTCTAGACAATTTTATTATAAACTGAGGGTCATGGGTGTTGAAGAATCCTAAAAGTGTCTCCAGCTAACTTTTTAAAGTACTTATGAACAGGAATTAGTATGTTTTTAATAGCCAGAGTGCAGCTTGCTAGTAAGCTAACATTCCACATCTACTCTTATCCATTTGACGAATATTTGTAGGAATTATTTTGTATTCCACACTACTCTGAACAAGAACATGTTAACTTTCTAAAATAACTTAAGTCATTATATCTCTGCAATTTTATAATTCAATGTCACATTTCAGAAACATGGACTTGGTTACTTTTATTAGAAGATTTCACAAAACAATGATATCCTACAGTATTTGGAGAGCTGGGATGTAATTAACAAGACAGATTTATCCAAGAGTCATTCCAAATCTCTGTTTAGAATGAAAGTTGAGACAGGATCTCAATATGCATTTTATCAGCGAGTTCAGCTGCGCTGTCTGAGCCTCCTTTATTTACTGGATGCAGTGACTAACCCTGCATGCCATCCATCTGCATCCCAGGCCTGCACCCCAACTGGGTGTCCACCTTGCTGTGGAAAGAACATTACGCAGGAAGGAGCAGAGTGGGTGGGGTGAACACTGTGTCCACCAACCAGCTCACACCACCGTGGAAACCTCCAGCCCAGGCTTCCAGCGACAAGTCTGGTCTGGATGACTGAGGACATCCACAGAGCTCATGTCATGCATCACAGCTGCATTAGCAACGTTCTTCCCACACCAAAATTGTCAACAACAGTTACCTAGTGGTGATACAATTAGGGGAGATTTGTATGCTCATTTTTATACATTTCTGTATGTCCCACATTTTCAAAAGCATTAATTTTATAATGGGGAAAAGTGTTTTCCTTTTAAATAGCCAACTTTCTAAAGCACCAATCATGTATGTTGATGATAATATTCTGCTGTCCCCTCAACATGTCCAGCTGCAATCTTAGCACTGAAATCCCAGGACACTGTGCCAAGGCAGGGCTGCCTGGCTCCTGCTGCTGAGTGCTGGTCCTCCGTGCACCCTGAGCAGCTACATGGAAATGACGTCCTTCAGACATGCTAAGCCTGCGTGTGTCCAGGCCCTGCCCAGTCCTTGGCTCCTCCTGAGATCCAGCTCAGGTGTCGTCCCACTACGCCGCCAGCAAGCATGCAGAACCCTGGACATCCCCACACTCTAGAACAGCCTATGTGTTCGTCTCCCCACACTGGACTCTAGCACCAAGGAGCAAAGGGCCAGAACTCCACCTGCTGCTCCAAGGAATAAATGTTTCCTACAACCAATCAGAAGTATCTTCCTTCTTCTTCTGGTCTGGACACCCCTACATCAGGTCTGGATTCTAGCTGACATGCTTTTCTCCTGGTCCCATCTTACTGTTCAGGTACAACACTACTTATTAAAGACTAGAGTCCTATGTAAGAATTATGATCTAAACTCCTTGCTATCTTTCACAGAACCTAGTACAGTGCAAGGCACATGGGTAGGCAGTCAAGAAATATTTGTTGATTGAGATACAGAACAGAAAGGATTTTCATTTTTAGGCTTCCAGATTTGAGTCATGACCTGGCCAGGCTCTCCATTAAACTCTCGACCTATTCCCCAAAACCTACCCAGCACATTACAACAGAGGCCCCAGCCTGCATCAATACCGGCTCAGAAGAAGGCAGATGGTGTCTGTGCTTCCCAACTTCTGCTGGCACAAGCTCCCTTCCCTACCTCTCCCTGGGAGAGCTCTGGAAGACTCCAACAAAGAGCTCCAGCTTGTATCAACACCCTGACGGGAAAAGACAGAAGGTCACTGAGAACCACCAAGCAAACAGTCCTTCAGTAAGGTGGGTCTTGCCTGGCGTGTGCACAGGGGTCCCAGGGTGCAGACCGTTGCAACCACTCCCTCCTGCAGTGTCTTTATGCTTTACAACATAACCACATCTGTTCACACATCTGGCTTCATCCAGCCTGTGTGGTTACTGAGGGAGAAATTGCATAGTAATGAACATGCACCCTTTTGCTTGGTCCTTGTTGCAAAGGAAGTACTTCTCAGAGGTCTGTTGAACCCAGGTCCCTTAACTGGACATTGTACACATATTCATTAGTATGTCTTAAGTCCAAATTAACATTTTTAGCAACCATGAAGTATTAGTGCTCCCTTTGTATTTTTCTTACACTAACATTTCTAGGGTTCCTTTACATAAGCTACCACCAAATAAGCTCTTTCCGCATCCTTACTTAATCTTTCTGAACTTAAAAGTGCTTTTTATGAAAACTACCCCATGATACACTGGGATTTCAACTCATCACCATAAATGATGATCTATAATAAGTCCAGTGAGTTATCCATAAAGATCAGGCTGATTCTGAATCCTGAATTTTCTTACCTAACGAATCTGCTGTCAGAGATCTCGCTACATTAATTTCCCGCTAACCACGACAGACCCAGTCACTGCCTTGGCCAAGGTTAGCACCAGATACAACTCAATCTTTGCTCCAAAAGTCAGTGAGCAGAACCTCTGCTCTGTTCATCACCAGCAGGACCACCCCTAGGACACACATCAGACAACACTACCGCACTCTGAGACTTCAGACATCTGTGTTCGCTGGACACACTTTCTCCCCTCAGTTTCTCTGTGGGACCTACTGCTCCTGTCCGTGTGGACTATAACAATGTCTTCTCTGCCAGAACCCAAGCCCTATTCAGACCCCTGTGTCTGTGTAGTGCTCAAGAAGCCAATCAACACTTCCCTACTCCTGGACCACAGACAGAATTGGGAACAGAAAACCATGCACAACTCTGCTACAAAACATATGCTTTAAACTTTCAGCTTGGACGCTGCGACTTCCCAGCAAGAATAATAAAAATGATCAAGTCTGGCTTCATCTTGGTTTCTAAAAACAATACCTCACTCTCTAGCATCCTCTCCACTTGTTTCCAAGCTCCCTACAATGTATCTCCTTAGCATGCACATCACTGGGCGGGGGGTGGGGGGGATGTTCTACTCCCATCTCTACCCTACTGGGGGAATTCTCTTCAGCTGTGCCATCTCCAAGTCCCTATGTCCACACAGTCTACATCTACCCAGAACTCTGCATTCTGCCCCATGTCACCAACCAGGTTCTTCTCCTTCTACCAGCGACCTGCCGCCCCCCCAAGCTCCATCTGCACACACAGCAGATGTCCAGCCTCTGATCCCCACGGCAAAGCAGGCACCCGGGATCAGCAGAGACCAGCGGAGTGTGCAACCTCTCTGTCCCTGTACCACGGCACTCCCACACCACAGGACCTGCGAGTCACCTCCACTGCTAGGTTCTGTGATGTTGGCCAACCTGGTCCCAAATCTTCATCTAAAGTCCAGAAGACTACGACTCTGCTCAATGCCAAAACTGGACTTCTACTCTGACACACTCATGGCTCCCAGGCCAGTTTTAATAAAATGATCACAAGTGACTTTAATTCTGCAAACAGCCATAATCCAGAACTAAATATGTGAGAAAAAAAGTAAAGCAGCATCCCACTGGTCTCTTCATCAAGTCCAAAGCAATACACCAGATTCCACACTTCTGCAGTCTCAACCCCTGTGCCTCCCTGATCAGGTCTCCCTCTCCACCAAACATACAACCTTGCTTCTGACTCCGGCTCCTCACAGCTGACCTCCCGCAGGTGCTCAGTCTCCCCTTCAACCTGACTCCACGTGCAATGCCCTCCTCCCTTTGTACTCCAAATGTGCTGTCTTCCAGGACGCTGACGGCTCTTGATATCCTGTCAGGAGCTAGGCTTTGAGCTAGGCGGATGCCCTCCTCTCTAGTTCACGCACGCACACCTGTGCCACCTGAGATAGCGTATCGCATACAATGTGGCATGCACACCGTGTGGCCACTCACAAGTATAGCTTTTGCTAACGTAACTATTCATTTATTCTTTCTAAAAGTATTCCCAAGCTCTAAACTCAGTTAGGATGATCATCTTACAGTCACACACATTTGGGTTTCTGATTTCCCCAAGTATGCCAAACCAAGTCACGTGGTTCCGCTCTGATAGAGGCCAGCTCAGCAAGGCTTCTTCCCTATGCCGTTTGTCACCAAGTGAGATTCCTTTCTGAGCACTGGGCTCTGAGTCTCTGGAACCCAGAAATCCAGCCCATACACGAAGGAAAGGAAAAGTATACACTGTAGCCAAAGTATACTTTGTTTATGCATAAATAGTGATAAAATGCTTTCATTTAAAAAATTTATCTGATATGCTAATTATGAATTTGGAATATACAGAGACGTATAAAGACAATACAACTGCATATAATCATAGCACCTGGCATTTAAAAATCTTCATTTTAGACAACTTTAAAGATCTTCATCATGTGAATATACATTTATACCAGATGTAAAGATCACTGAAAAATACAAATCCCAAATTCCTATTTAGAAGGAAAAAAAAGAGGCGATTCTGCTCTTTTAAGAATCTGTATCAAATCAATGCAGAAGGACAAAAAGGATTTGACAGTCTCAAAGAACTTCCAGAATTGATAACAGAAATAAGAACACAGTAACTATGGCTAAACTCACCATTTGGACAAAGGAGCCGTCACCCTCAGACTGTTAAGAGGCTGTCTGGCCAGTAACCTAACAGTGGTAATCAAGTATTACCTGGCTCCCTCATCCTCTAGCACAAAGGCTCACAGACAAGGCAGGACCACAGTCACACCCCTTCCCACCTCCACTCGTTTCTCTGATGTCACCAAGCACCAAAGCACAGGTCAGGACTGAGACCACAGGCTCGGGGGAACACCGGCCCTTGTCAGCACACTTCTCCTGTCTTATGTCACGATTATTCTGTGTAATTCTGAAATGCGTTTTAACAACCCCAGGCTGAGAAAAGGTTCTGTTACAGTTGAGGGTTAGGAGGACAAAACAAAACAAATAAGCATTAAATATCCACTTCTTCTGCTACCCAGAACTAACCACTAGGAACATCCCGGGTCCCTCCTTTCAGATACTTTGTCCCTTTTCTAGTGGTTGATGGATGTAGTGTTATACCACTTTTTTCCACTTGAAACATTTCCTATGTCTTTATATATTTTCATAAACCCCAATTCAAAAATGTCTAAGTATCCAAACCACTAGTGGTATAAGTATACACAGATTTCTTTAATAGTAAACTGATTTTTTCCAATCACTCTGAACACCCTCATGCGTTAGTCTGTCCCGATGCACGCCCAGCATTTGAGTTACACTACTGCCAGCAGTTGGCAGGAAAGGTGGTCTTCTCTCCCTCTGCAGCATGCCACCAGCAATGGGATACAGTGAACACCTAGTATACTGTTTTGGTTCTGATAAACACATACTCTTATCCCATCATTAAAGCACTCATGTCTTGAATTATAAAGTGTTATCAAATGTTTAGTCATATTTATTTACAGTTCCTTTTTATAAGCTGTAAATTCACTTTTCTGAGTTGTCTGCCTGGGTCCTACTATTACTTTCTTATTGTTCTATACCAAAGTTCAAATTGTAAAAACCTTTTCCTAAAGTTTTGACTAAATTCTCCTTATCTTTTCATTTCAAATGTTTTTATATTCAAGTTTTAAATCTTTGTAATTCCTTCCTTTAAATTCCAAAGACACTTATACTCACTTAAAATTTTAATTCCTAAAAGTAAACATGAATATTTAAATAACCGTGTTTCAGACATTCATAGTGAATACACAGTCGGTCAGTACAAGTCCTCTCTAAAACTGTTTTAACAGATCAATAACCCAATCACATAAACACTTGCTGTCATGTGTAAACACAGAACTAACTGTAACCATGCTTACCTGAGAAAGGCAGGCAGTGATTCCAAAAAAAATCTGACACGACTCTGGAGAAAAACCATTTACTCTGTTTGACAGTCATTAAGATCACAATGAATAGGATCAGCGCAGCCTGAACTTCACTAACAGACACGGCCCACTTGTCCCCAAGGCCGGTGCCCACCTCTGCCTCCCGCTCGATCCTTTTAGCAAAGGGAGAGACTAAAGATGACCAAAGTAGTGCAGAGTGGACTGGAATAAACAGGAGTGTACAGAACAGAAAGAACTGAGCAATTTTCAGTAAGATACATTCTAAAATCTAGTTTCTTTACTTACATCATAAATAAAATGGACATGAGACACGCATGGGGAAAACATCTTGACCTCAGATAGTAATGCACGACACATTTATAGACACATACAAACACACACATGCACACACAGGCACTGCAACTGCTTTAAAAGCAAAGTAACATCTTAGTACAAGTCCTAGAATGAAATTCCAGTGGTACCACTTGTACTGCACAGCATAAAACTCCTTCCCTAAGAGCCTGGGTGCCCGTTCCATCACCACCACACCCTTGTGAACTCGGGTAGGACAGCTCACAGTCCGCTGCCCCTTTCATACACAGGAGCTGGAAACAATCCCCAGACCCTTCCTAGTGAAGCCACGTAGGTTACCTGCTGTGCTCGCCATGCTCCCAACACTGAGGACGTGGCTACACGGAAAGCAGACAGGATCTATCTCCCTGTGCCTATTCTTTAGGACTCGTTCAAGCAAACACAATGGCTATCTTAGAATAACATGGAGTAGCCAAAATTCAAAATGATTTAATAGTACTCCTCCTTCCCTACGGAAGAGTACGCCTACTGAGATAGGTGAATTCAGAACAACATAGTGCTAAGCTGAGTTGTGATTTTAAAGTTTCCTATTTCAGCAGATAGCCCTCTCTGACTGTCATAAACTGCACAGACTCCAATGTGACGCCTGCAGCTCCCTTCTCCAAGATGTTTCACCTTTCCTGCCTCAGCTCAGGAGGCCTGTTACTTCCAACTGGGACACACTGACTAGCCTCAGGGTGCTCTGCTGGCCCCTCCTGGTCCTCTGGAGCTCTGATGGCCACAAGGCAAGAGTTTCCAAAGGAGGTTTGATGAAGAGTAAACAGTCTAGAACAGGAAAATGAGCCTCTTCTCCTCAAAACACCCATTCCCTCCCGTCTTTTTTCTGAGCTTATAAAAATAAAATAAATAAAATTTTAAAACTGCTTCTATCAGGAGCTGACGCTCTTCAAGTCTTCAGACTGCGAGTGAGAGGTTGCACAATTCCTGAACTGGGATTGCTAAAGTTTTCTCTCTTCCAAGAGATGTTGTTAAAAGGGTACATCCTCTGTTTGAGGTCCTCTATAAAAATTCCATAATAATATTCCTTCTGTTTGCACTGATTCAATAGGTAGTGCTTTTAAAGACACCGTCTGACACAGCTATAAAATAAAATTGAGTGAATGACATAATTTCTTGCCCAAGCCTAAAATTTCAACCCCTTAACTGTATGCTATCAGGTATTCTTAAAAGAAGCAATTTCCACACTCAGACTCTGCTTGGAGGGTATCCCCAGTGAGGCTTCATCCTTTCAGAATGAAACAGAAGCCACCAGGCCTAGAAAAGTAAACAGCAGGCTGCGGAATGGCTCTTTTCCAACAGAGTCTGAGGCAGAGCCACACTCCCAACAGCTACCTGACAAACATGCATGCGAACACTGTACCAAGGAGCGCCCCCAGGACAGAAACCAGGAGGCCTTCATCACATCCTAGTGTCAGGACCCATCCTACAGCAAGTGCTGTACAGGCATACAGATTTAATCAACCTTACACTCCACAAAATTAAAAAGACAGCAATGCATGCTATGCAAGTGAACATTTTCCTCTTGTGTTCTCCAGTGTACTCTTCAAATATTCACGCTTTGGTTTCTATGGACTCAGAAGTCTACAAATATCGCCTAGCTAGAGTCCACAAAAGTTAAGAAGAACCAGGACTCATAACTCCTACTGGAGCTGCTAGTCCCCTGCTTGACAAGGATGGGGTACATAACATATGATACAAGACAGAGAAGGCAGGGACAGAGTGCAGAGGAAACAGCTGTGCCTCACTAATGAATCCACTCTTCACTCAGTGATTACCACTTCAGTCTCAAACTCAAGAGTTATCCTTTCCCTCCACCCATGCCCCAAAAAAGGATACGGCAGGAGAGCTCCACACTGCACAGACAAGATCACCCAGGAAGGCTGAAAAAGAAAAAAAATTAAATCAAGAAGTGTTCCAGGCATAAGCATGAGTATTCAAATAGTACCAACATCACCAATATCAAAGATCAGTTACTACTGTGCATATTGAAAACCCCCATTCTACAGTGGGGCATCACCATTTAAAAAAAAAATCGTGATGCACAGACATTTAAACTGTAGATGCATGCACTTACTACTATTGACCACACCCAGAGATGAGGCTGCCACCCACCCCACCTGCCACCAGAGCCACATCTGGGGTTCAGTCAGCCCCAACACACACCTTACAGAATCCTGAGTTAAACCAAGCCCAAATTTACACCATTTGTTCTAGTAAAGTCAAGGAGATACAGTGATTACAAAACAAAAGTTATTTCTAACTGCTTAGTAATCTTACAAATTCCAAACCTGAAATTAATGATAAAACAGATTAAATATGACCTTTTGGGATACTTTATAGTCTCGGAAAATTATCTCATCCATTATTTCTATATTTAGTTTTTAAAATGACACTCATCATGACCTTAATAGATCTATCTGTAAAAGTTACAGTCTAAAAATATTGTAAAGTCCCCTTTGACCCAGCTAACCTCTAAACCTCGGCCAAATGAAACACACACACACACACACTCACGACACAACCACCGATGTGGTCATCAAATATTGATGTCAAATGTTTCATGCAAAACCAGCACAAGACTTGAGGGACAAAACAATGAAAAGAAAAATGCATCTCTCTCTCTCAAGCAACTTATATTCCAGCTAAGGATCTCCAAACCACTTTTACCAAATACATCTTACACAGGTTTAGGGCAACAGAGTGGCCCTGCGTCACTGTTCAGGTTACAGCTCCACTATTTCAGCACCAGCTGAAAGAGGCCTATGTTCTGTAACAGGACAAATATTTCACAAAATAAGACAAACTGGTTGCACTTGCGGTAACTACTTTGTGATCGTTTTGTAATTTTACCACAGGTTTTATCCAACTCACTGGATAAAGTGCACCAAATCTGAAAGAAAGCATCTTAATGCTGCTGTCCATTTTCTTTGTTCAACGTATCTTCCCAATTTGGTAATTCTGAAGAAATTCCAATTAAATTTAAGCACTGGGCCAGCCCCCCGAACTGTGTGATTTTGGGTCGTCTGAATTCAGCACATCCTCCAGTGGGCCAGGCTTTACTCTCAACAGCGACACCCAGAGCCCCGGAGTAGGTGGGGAAACTGAGTTCTGAGGGAGGAGGCCCTGAAAGCAGCACTGCGAGCCGTCCTCGCCCGAGGCCCAGGACAGTCTCTGAGCACTCAGAGGCCCTGCCCTGCAGACTGCCAGCAAACGTAGGGCTCCCTTTCTGCTGATGGGGAGCAGTGGTAGAGACCACAGGTATGCACTCAGGCCGTGCTAGGAAACAGCGATCTGGAAACAGATACCAGCACAACTGTCCTTGCATCACACACCCTGGGGAGCCAGCCTGGGGCTGAAGCAGCCTTTCCAAGTTTAAAGCTGCTGGTCGAGTGACCATGAGGTCCAGTCCCAGCAAGGACAGCCACCCTGAGGCCCGCTGTTAGGTGTGTTGAGGCAGAATAATGCAAAGTTAAGAAGTAGGATAAACTGATAAAGCAAAAACAGAAAAGAAAAAAGGCAAAGTAATAGGTGATTTTTGGTACACGCCTATAATCCCAGCATTTAGATTAAAGCAGGAGGGCTGCCTTGAGTTCAAGGCCAGCCTAAACCACAAAGCAAGATCTTATCTCAAAAGACAAAAAAATCAAAGCAGCAACATACAAAATAAGCCCACCACAAATCTGTATTATCAAAACAGTATTTCCAGTGATGTCAAGGCCACTGAGGAAAAAAATGTTTCCATTAAAAAAATTACAGCCAGGTGTGGTCATGAATACTTGTAATTCTAGCGCTTTGGAACTGAGGCAGAAGAATTGCTGCAAGTGGGCCACACAGTGCATTTAAGGCCAGCCTCAACTGTGACCCTGTCTCAAAACCAAAGGAAAAAGATGTCTTATGTTACATGCCTGTACTGACGCCTCACTAGGAATGTAATCATGTACTGCCAACATGCACTAACGAAAATTTTAAAATTATTCTAGATGTTTTGGTGCCTACAAAACTGAGCTTTTTTTATTCAGCCAGATTTTATTGGTACATTTTACACATACATGAGGATCACATCCATCAGAGAGAATCTGAAAGCGTACATGATGTAATGATGTAACTTTTTTTTTCCATTCCCCTACCTTCCTCCGCTCCCTAAATTGAGCTTCAAACATCTATAAAAATCAAGTATGTAAATAAGACTCTCACTGAGTGTTTAAGGAAACTTTCTTAGGAAAATGCACTGTCAAACTCTATCAGGGTAAGGGTCAAAGGCCAAGCCCCAAGGAAGCCAGGCCTCAGCCTCAGCCTGCTGAATTCAGACTCCACCACTGGCAGCAGGAGCCCAGGAAGACAGGCCCCAGTAGTGACCAGAGTGGCTGGCCACGGGACCAGTTTTGAAAAGCTCTGTCACTCTAAAATCCAAGTGGGTGGAGGTTGGCACCGACGGAACAGGCATGAGGACGTGACCAGCAGGAGGGTGCTGCCTGCAGAAACCAAGTGATCACGGCAGGGGCCCGCGCATGTACTGCTGCACAGCCTGACTATAAACTGATTTCCCAGAATGCAATATTGTATACGCTGAGAGCTGAAGGCTCCGTACGGCCCACAGCTCCATCAAGGATGGCTGGCCATGTGGGGATGCCACCTCACTGCTGTGCTGGCCACTGCGCCTGTGGGCCCCAGGACTCTATCTGCACTGGCAGGAGGAACAGTGACCTACAGACAGCAGCATCCGGCAAGCGCATTCCATCCTCACACAAGCCTCAGCCCAAGTATTTCTGAAGTGAAATACATACTTATTGTTAATTTTCCTTGCATTTCTCCTTTATATTTCAGATTAGCCCATATATGTGTGTTTGTTTTAGTGCTGGGGACCAAACCCAAGTGGGTCTCCTGCATGCCAAGCACGGCTCTACTACTGAGTTAACCCTCAGCCCCTATTATATGTATTTTTAGGTATGTGGCAAGCTATCCCACATGGGAGTTTCATTTCTGGACAATGAAGGGGGTACCACAATGTATTTAATCCAAAAAGTGGGTGTGAAGTCAGGCAGGTTTAAAAACCACTGCTGCAGCAGGTCTGATAGTAGGACCTGATCCCTAAAGGCTGACCACCTTTCAGTGAAGTCTGTGTAAGAATGCAAGGTCACTTTAACCACACGGCACCTGCATATGCCAGAAGGGTTTGTGGAGAAAGCAGAGGACTGACATATACACGGGAGGGAAGGCGGTTCCCTGGCTCCCACTCTGTGTCAACAGGGTGGCCTCAGGTGGACTAGCAGGGACTGCTGACCGGCATCTCCACCAAAGGCCTGCACACGCAAACTGCATGGGCTGTGCTGGAACATGAGTGCCAGTGCACAGAGGTCACCACTGTCTATCACTGCAAAGAACAGTCACTCTGGCTCAGAATGCAGCCTCTGAAGAGTTTGGCTTGAGAAGTTCCTTCCGATGGATTCGCTTTCATGTTTATTTTTAAGAGTCAAGTTCCTAAGCCTACAAAGCAGTTTAAGACCTGGACACTGGTGATGGAGCCCCTATTTGATTTGATGGCAGTCACTGGTTATTAAGCCACAGGAACTGGAATGCTGCCTTGTTTAAGGCACAGTATTTAATAATATAAGAGAGAAACAACAATAGTAGCAGAGAACTAATTGAAAACAAACACAAGCAGTGGCTCTCCCACCTGGACACACCGGGTATGGGGAACTGGTCTGTCCTGGTTAGTACTTGGATAGGACAGAGAAAACTGAAGGATGGGCAGTACACAACTAACCAATTATATAAACCCACATTTACAGCAGTTACTAACTGGCCACAACACAGTAGCAAAGTCTGTGGATCAACAAAATCTGAAGTCACCCACCAGCAAAGTCTCCAATAAACTACCCATAGGCCAGGTGGGAGGGTCATCTGGATGGCCACCAGGAAGGGGGACTAGTGGTCACTGTGACCTTTCTCAGAGTCACTGACTAGCACAGTACAGTGGAGTGGACTCACTTCAGCTGCTCAGCTGGAAATTGGGACCACTTGCCACCAAGGAGAAGGAAAGCAGCTCTGCTGCCGGAGCTACATCTGACAGGTCCTGGCCTGCTTTTGGAATCAAATACACCTTCCGACAGTGACTTGAACACCATCTGATTTCCAGAAACAGACCCCCACCGGTTTCCTGGCTTAGAGTTTCCAGGCAGAGACAGCCTGCTTATGCTAGCCTGTGGCAAACATCAAAGTTGACCTAGAATCACATACACAGAACTCTGCTGCACTGGACAGAGCCTCCCACATCAGGATAAACTTAAGGGCTGGAAACTCAGGTAAGTCACCAAGGTGATTAAGGCCTTTTCTTATCCAGCAAATTACCGTTTAAAGCAGAATTTCAACAAACCTGTAAAGAACTCTGCTGAAATGCTAATGTATTGCTTAAAGATATAAAATCAGATTTCCTACTAACCTTTACAACAGGTAGGTCAAAGACTTCCCGAGCTTCTCCAACCTCCGGGTTGTCCCCATCCTCCGAAATTATGTGTGAGGCGAGAGCATTGTAGGATACTTCCTTGGCTTTTCCAGCTTTAAGAAGCTGAATAACCTTTAAAAACATACACATAAATTAAGATGAAAAATACCATATTTCATTTCTGACTTATGTGAATAATCACTGGACGTGATAGGACATTTTAATTAAAAAAACCACATAAGTAGAATTAACAACTTTTCATTCTGAATAATATGGCAATGAAACATTTGGGAAAACAGACAGTAGCAAATCTTGATTCACTGATCAAGCTACAGAAGCTACTGTGAGCCAGCTACTAGCTATCACAGGTCTTCAAGACAGACAGACAGGACAACCTAGGACATTCTCCCGGACCACCAACCTAGGGCTTGGGGACCAGGAGTTTCATTATCATTAAGGCAAGGGAAGCAACTCATGAACAGAATCCTCAGACCCACAAGCTGAAGAACTTACAGGTGTTAACCAGGCAAAAATACACACTAGAAGAAAGCACAGAGTCCAGATACTGGGCAGGTGAACCCTGATCAGTCCTGAAACTGTCTTAGGTTCTATGCAAAAACCTATTCACAGCTGGGGGACTTCTTTTCTTCCTATCTTTTCTTGATCCCAAGCATCTTCGGCTTCACACAGATACATTACAGGCCCCACCACTATACAACACACTCGTGCTTGCAGCAGGCCCCCACTGACCCTTTCTTTTCCTCAGGCCCCTACTCTGCTTCCTTTTCATGCCAACCTCCTGAAATAAGTCTGAGCTTTCTGTCTTCACCTTCTCACTTCCTAGTCACTCTTACACTCCCTGCAGTCCAGAGCAAGTTTTCATGGACTTGGAGGTTGCCAACAGCAACTTCTTCCCCAATTCACACTCCCAGTCTCTCCTGCCTGATTCACCGATGCACTCCAGACAGTGAATATTCTGATGTATCCCACATACACAAACGTCTTCCAGTTCTAGCATGTACATTCCATGTGAAGATAATCTCTCTTCTGCTTATCTCTAGACTAAACTGAAATGACACCTAGTGACAATTCGATGGGGTCTTCCATGAATCCCAGGAGAGAAGCATGTACCACCTGCACTCCTTTGCTAAGTGTGCTCCTTCTCCCACCCCAAAGAGCCCCCTCTTCCTTCTGACACCTGGTCTGAGGTCTAACCCTAGTGATACTCACAGCACAGTACTTGACCCACATTTACAAGATGCAGAAAACTGATACTCTGGCTTTAAACTTTTTAGAAAACACACTATCTCACATCAAAGCATTTGCCGAGGACATTTTTAAGTATATTTAGACTTGACACATAGTTGAGCAAATATGGCTTCGGTTCAGTTTGTTCCCCATTTCAAGTAACAGGAGGTTCAAGTCTCCTGTAATAGCCAAAGTCCTAAAAAGAAGAGCAGGAAGGAGAGGGAAGACAATCATAGATAGTGGGGGAAAAAAATGGAAATGACAAACACTGGAAAAAGTGCTCATTTTTATCACTCAGGGTTTAGCACTTGTTTTTAAGTCTTTAAATTCAAAGCTGGCAGTCTCTACACCCTCAAGTGACAGTAGAAGAGGACCTAATGGGGTTTAGTTAGGCAGACACACCGACCAGCCTCTTGAAGTCTTTCACAATTCCTTCTCTACCATGCATGTCTATCTGTGAAATGCTAGTGTCCACAGCTATATGCCTAATTAAGTTAGGATCACTGATTATTATTTCCCTTCTCCAAGCTCGGCGCTACGGGTGCGACTCCTTTAAGAAAGGAAATGTTTTGAAGATTGGTTGCAAGATGTCAAACTGAGGTTCATTTCTACCACAGACTAAAAACTAAGGTGCATTTCTAGCACGGATTATTATGCTCTGATGGTTATACAGCATTATTACCTAGGACAACCCGCACTATCCCCTGATTTGGAAAAATGAAGCGCCCGCTGTGATGCTGTTTGCAGGGGATATTCCGTATTTACACTTCACACTATGTGAACAACCTGGGACTCGGAAGGCCGGCCCTCCGCCAGAGCCCCGGCTGCGTGCGGCTCGAGCGCTCCCGGCCGGCTTGGGCAGGTCCGCAGCCCCCACCCTCGGGCAACCCGTGTCCCCGCGCTGGGGCCTCTGAGCAGGCTGTCGCCAAGGCTCTGGGCCCCTGCGCCCACCCGCGCCCCGCACAGGCCGAGAACGCGTCCCCATTACGGAAACCGCGCGCTACGCGGTGAGGACGCGGACGCGAACGCGGACGGGACCCCCGACCCACGCGCCCTCCCCGCGGGCCAGCCCACCCGGCGGCCTGTCCTGCGCCCCGGCGCTCGCCCGCGAGAGGGACACTAGGCTGCCCGGCTCGGGCTGGCGATACCTGCGGGTCGATGTCGCCCACCGCGTAGTACTTGACCTCGCGGAACATCTCCTCGGGAACTTCGGGCGCCGGGTCCGACATGTTCGCGGCGGCGCGGAGGCTGCGCGGAGCCCCGCCCCCTCCCGGCCCCGCCGCCGCTCCCGGTGCCCCAGCCACCCCCGCGCCCAGTGTTCCCGCCGCCCGGCCAACTGCGGAGTCCCCCGCGGCCCGGCCCGGCCCGGCCCGGCCTCAGATGGGGCCCGCTCGCCGCCCGCGCCCCCGCCCGCACCGAGTGCCCTAAGCGCGGGAGCCGCGCGCGCCCAGTGGGCCGCACCATCATGCCAGCCGTAGCGGGGGGAGCTCCCGGGAACAGCATGGCCGCAAGCGCCAAGAAGAGCCTCCCCTGCAGCCTGTGACCCCAAGTAACATAGATACTGGCGCTCCCGCTCCTTAGACCGACAGCCTGACGCCACTCTCCTCCCACAAGCCGGCCACGGGCACGTAGGAACCCGGCTGCCCCCGCGGGGCCGCGGTAAGCTCGTCCGGGGGCGGGGGCGGACGGCCCCTCCCGTCACCCTGCGCGGCCGCGGGCGGCGCATGCGCGTGAAGGGGGCGGGGCCTCGGACGCGGCGACGGCGACGGCGACCTGGCGGGGCAAGTGTCTAGGCGTAGTCCTGCCGAGCGAGGCGTGTCTCCGGGAACTGCCCATCCATGACCTTGGGCCACACGTGTGCATTCCACCGTCGGCTCCCGGCCCCGACGCCGAGCTCCGAGCCGAGCTGGCCCTGGCGACGGCTGGGACCGCGGAGAGGGAGAAGGCGGCGCGGTCGGAGCCGTCCCCGGCGTCGCTGGGCCGCGGGGGTCGGATGGGGCCAAAAGCCCTTGCTGCAAATATCAGCGGGGCAGTCAAAGCGAAGACGACGCCTTTGCAGTTCTCCGTGACACCACGATTCGACAGCTCGCTCACGTTGGAGGCTCAAGTTAGCCTGTGCCGTGTCACCCTTGTCCGTGATGGAACGAGGTCCTGGAGGTGAACATCGTCAGCTGGTCCCTTGGCCAGCGCCCTGCAGCTGGCCACTTCCGGCCGGTGCAGTTTCGGTTGTCTTTAAATTTGTATGGGTGTGATTTTGCTAGAGCGAACTAAATGTACACACTTCGTGTTTATCTATTTTCTGATTGTGTTCTGCTTTTTATGCTTGAGTTACCTGAAACCCTGTTCTATGCCTAGCAAGTTTCTTTTATAAATAGTGAAAACACTGAGTGCTGTCCTGAATGAATAACCAAGAATTTGTCACCCATTTTTTTATGTTTTTGTGACATCACTCTGTAGTCTGGAGATTTTTGAGTGCCCAAGAATACATAGAAAGCATCAGCGTGATAAATTATTTCTAAATACGCAACATGTCCTTGTTGGCTTGTGTGGAAGTTGCTTAGCTGCTTGCTTTCTGGTTAAACACAGACTGAACAAGTCATTTTATTAAAACCCTGGAAATTGACCTCAACCTGGTATCTACTTTTGTAAATGAAGAAAATAATTGGTAACATTCAGCAGGACCAGTTTACTTCAAGGTACTTCAAGTGCTGATAGTAAGACAAATCAGCGGTTTAAGAAATCTGCACAGTTAAGATCCCATCAAGCTGTGATGCAAAATCACACAAAAAATGGTTCAGGGTCTCCACTAAATTTTACCTGAAATCAACTTCTTTTGGATAATGGATGTTCTAAGAAATGTCCTTAAGACATGAATGGTGATTCAACTTTTAAAGATAAGCAGTGAAACTCATAGGAAAATTACTTTCACAGAAAGTCCACTTCGGCAATATAAAATGTCCATTACAAAATTACAGGGAAAATGCCACAATAAGACTGCTGTATGTTACTCAAATAGATAATTCTTTATCACTGATTTTTTGTGACACTTGCAAAATGACCACATAAGGTACTATTTCATTAAATGAAAGTTTTGCATTTCTTTTGTGACTTTGAGGCATGTAGTACCCCAAATATGATGCTTTGAGTGTTGATACTTTATATATAGTTTTCCCAAGTAAAGCTACAGCATGATCCTGTGACTTCCTAAGGGTGAACAGCCTTGGTGCTGATACAAATTTGTTAAGAAATTATTGAGCTTAGAAAAAATGTACAATTATACTTTCACCACAGTTGTACTTCTGAGAGAAGTCCAAGGCAGTTGTTTAGCTCTTAACCAAATGACTTTTTAAAACTGCATTTCTATGTTGTATACAGTAGTCAGTCTTGGCTTCATGTTCTGTTCAGTTTAGCCATACCCCATCAGAATGAGATGTTATCCATGTTCAAGAAATCTTTAGTCTGCAACACACCCTTCTCATGAAAGGGTCAAAATACTTAGAGACACAAGATGAGTTCGCTAGATTGCCCCAATTGTTGTTTAGCTACTCAGCCAACGTGGAAAAACTGGGAAGCACAAGTAAGGAAATAGTAAATTATTCCCATTCCCTACTGAGATCCCTTCCAGATATTGTCCCATATAAATATATTTTTCCTTTAACAAGAAAAATCACACTCTGCACACACTTCTATTGCTCCTTCAAAAATAAATGTCTTCCATGTCAGTAAGGGTCTACCTCCTTTAATGGATACATAACTGTGTTTGCTTCTCATTGCTGTAACAAACTACCTGACAATTTAAAGGAGGAAAAGTTTGTTTTGGTTTAAAGTTTCTGAGGTGCCAGTCCATGGTCAGCTGGCTCTCAGGCCCCTGGTGAGGCAGAAACATGGCAGAGGAAAACTGCTCACCTCATGGCAGCCAGCGGGCAGAAAAAACAGCTGGAGGAAATGGCCTGTAAGCAGATATGGTCCCCAGAGTCACCCCCAGGAGCACACCCTCCCACTAGGCCCTACCTCCTGTTTCTATCACCTAACAATGTTATCAGATTGTAATCTCATCAGTGAATTAATCCACTTGATGAAATTAGAGGCCTCCTGGCCCAGTCACCATCCACTGACCACAAGAGCTTTAGTGGGGGACATCTTAAGTCTAAACCATGGCAATAGCACTCCATTGTTTGTACCGTAATTTAATCCTGTGTTAGCGAACATTCCTTGTTTCCCATTGAACAGCTATAAACAATGGTGCAATGAGGCTGGCATCTTAAAATAGGAATCCAGGTATGGTGCTTTAGACTGTCTCATACTTTAAAATCAGGCAATGCCTGTACCTCTTGTCATAGTGAGTACCATGTGTTAGCACATAGACACACACTGGTCAAGACAACTTGGATCAAGGGTTCCAAACCATGGACACTTTGCAGGCCTAGGTAGCAGCATGCTTCCAGCTCTGCTCACATCCTTTAGCCAAAACCTTATCTTGTAATCCTAGTCTTAAATTGCAAGGGAAGAGATATGGCATTGATAGCATCTTGCCCATCTTGGCCAATTTTTTTTTAAATTTCTACAAATTGAGATTAGAAAGTGTAATACAACATAAAGCAGCCCACTCCCTGCCCCAAGGCAACTTTCAGAGATAGTAGAGGAACGGGTCCTGATACTAGACTGCTGAGGCTATTATGACCAAGCAGGGGACTACTGGAATAGAAGGTGGTGGTTGTACACTTCCAGTGCGTCAACATTTCTGGCAATTTCTTCGGAAACATACTTGACCTTCTTCCTCAAGCAGACAAACACCAACCTATCCTACAGATCCTACCACTTCCGGTTCCCAGCATATCTCCTGGCAGACTGTGCCAGGTGTGCTGCCTCACCATGCCAACCCAGGCCACCCTGGACCACCTCATGGTGTTTGATGAGATCCCACCACCCTATGACAAGAAAAAGTGAATAATGGTTCCTGTTGCCTTTAATGTCGAGCATCTGAATCCCAGGACAAGTTTTGCCTCCCTGGGGGCTCCTGGCTCATGAAGTCAGCTGAAAGTACTAGGCAATGACAGCTACCCTAGAAGAGAAGAGAAGGTCAAGACCTATTACCCGAAGAAAAAATTATCACAAGGCTACAGAAACAGGCAGAAAACGTGGAGAAGAAAATTACCAAATTCCTCAAAATGCACAGATTCCTAAGTTGAGTCCGATAAAGGCTTTCAATGCCTCATGCTTGGCCTGGCCGGCCCTTCCTTCATCATCACCCTGGGATGTGGGGGACCTAGGGATGGTTATCCAGGCGCCACAGGCAGCTTGAGACCTAGAAAGCTGAGGAGAAAGAAGGTGCCTTCATCACTACTCTATTTAAGACAGTCTTTCCATGCAGTTACTTTAACAGCCCTTCACATTGTGCAGATGAAATTTATAACCCACTTGTTCCTGAGAGAGCTGTACAGAAGCAATAGAACCACCATCCTCCAGCTGTCAGATGGGAGAAGGCACTCACTAACTCATGCCAAGTATCAGGTGTGCACCCTGGAGATGGCAGGCGCTACCCCTGCTCCTTCCCTCTGTTTGTTACCAGAAACAAATTTATTTTTGTCACTGTCTATTTAGGCAGGGTGTTACTATGTAGTTCAGTCTTGCCTTGAACTCACTGTGTAACCCAGGCTGGGCTTGAACTCACTGTGATCCTCCTGTGCTGAGGGTACAGGACTGCTCATGTCCCGGGTTCCTTGTAGCTGCCTTGTGGTAGCAAAGGAAACTTCTGTGTAACTCTGTTTCCAGGTTCCAGAGATACTTCCTTCCTCTCATCCTTTGGACCTGGGGTGGTAAGGGCTCCTCACTTCGTGTCTGGGTTTTTTCATTACCTGTACATCTTAACCATCACATGGTCAATGAGTCCCTTCATAAATAAATATCTTGAGGTGACCCTAGTTTGGGTATGCTGCTTCTGACTGTGACACTGATAGTACTAGACATGAAACGTGATGTGAGAATTTTTTGTTTGGTTTTGATTTGTTTGTTTTAGAGCAAGGTCTCACTATGTAACCCAAGCTAGTGTTAGTCATCCTCCTGCAGCCTCCCGAGTGCTGGCCTTACAGGCATGTGCCACCACACCCAGTGTATTTCAGATATTAAGTAATCGATGATTTGATGTAAGGTTAAAAATGGAGAGTGATGGAAAATAAGAGGACAGCAAATGTGTGAAGACCCTGGAGCCCCATGGAGTTAAGTCTGGCATTGGAAAATTCGTAGCTTCCTGGCCATTTCCAGCTAAGTTCTTTGTGACAAGGTGGCTGGGGGCTGCATGCTTTTCTTCTTGTGTGTTAAATTGTATTTGCTCCCAAAGAAATATTGACTCCTAACTAATATTCTAACTCTCCATACCTGAGAATGTCATTTTGTTTGGAAGTAAAGTTCTTGCACATATAATGAAGTTAAGATGGTCATATCAGATTATGGCGGGTCCTGAATCCCATTACTGGTGTCCTATAAGAAGAGGGAAATTTGGATACAGAGGTACACAAGAAGAAGTTCAAGTGACAAAAAGAAGGATACATCCAAGAAGAACCTGGAATTTAACTCCAGAAGGAGAAACAAGCAACCCAAAACCTGGTAACATTTATTTGGTGAACCACTTTCAGAAGGAGCTACCCAGTAACACATCTACAGGCCAGAGAAGGCCAAGAACTGAAAGACCAGAGATTACTGACACCCTGATGTGGCATTTCTGGCCTCCACATCAAGAGTAAACTTCTGTTGTCCAAGCCATCCAATGTGAGGCCTTTGTTACAGCTGTGAAGGAAACTGATACACTAACACACTCAGTGTCTTGGGAGGATGGCCACCTGACTTACACATGTTTTCACATTTTCACTATCTTGGTAAACAGCCGAGGCTGAAAACCTATGCTTTAAAAACATACATGTAGGTGGGTGTGGTGGCACACACCTCTAATTCTAGGACTCGAAAGGCAGAGGCAGGAGGATTACCAAAAGTTTGAGGACAGCCAGGGCTACATAGTGAGACCTTGTCTTAGATAAATAAGCAAAATGAAAAGCATGTATGTTTATGTTTTCCATTTACCCACTGCCTTTGAGTCCAGCAACTGGAAAGCAAGAGGAAGACCTGAAAACCACTTTTTGTTGTTTAAGCCAAATGACATACTAAATACTACTACTACTAATAATAATAATAATAATAACAATAAAGTTATCACAGCCTGCCAAGCATGGTGGCACATGTTGTAATCCTAGCATTCTTGGAGGCTAAGGCATAAGGGTCGCATGGGTGACTTAGTGACTCACCAAGACGCAAAATAAAAAATAAGGGATTGGGATGTAGCTCAGTGCAAAGACCTTGGGTTCAATCACCAGTACCAGAAAGAAAAGTTGTTTTCAAATCACAGCCTACTTTGTTAGCATCATCTGCTTGTGGTGCCACCTTCTGCTCCTCCCATTGCCACAGTGGGCCCTCCCTGCACAGCGCCCCGGACTAGTGCTGATACTTGGAGATTTTACATACAACACGGCAGGCCTTGACAACAAAGAACAGTCTGAACTTGACCAAGATTGGGATGATGTTGAAAATGTAGAAGAAGAAGGAACTGGTGAAGAAACGAAAATCAAAGTGTGTCAGCCAACTGTTCAGATGATACAAACTCCTCAGGGTTCTTGAAGCCCTTCAAGAAAGCCTTGGTCTGGTAGAAACACCAACAGGATACACTGAAAGGGTAGTTGAAGAGTGGATGCTCTCAATAACCTTCAAGTTAAGTGTGCACAGACAGCAAATTCTATGAGGAGGTTCATGATCTTGAGAGGAAATATACTGTTCCCTATCAACCTCTATTTGATAAGCAATTTAAGATCATTAATGTAATTTATGAACCTATAGAAGAAGAATATGAATGGAAACCAGATGAGTAATATGAAATTTCAGAGCTTAAAGAGAAGGCCAAAATCGAAGATGAGAAAAAGGATAAAGAAAAAGAAGATTCTAAAGAAATTCCTGAATTTTGGTTGACTGTTTTTAAGAAAGTTGACTTGCCCAGAGACATGCTTCAGGAGCATGATGAACCTATTCTGAAGCATTTGAAAGACATTAAAGTGAAGTTCTCAGATGCTGACCAGCCTATTAGTTTTATCTGAGAATTTCACTTTGAACCCAATGAATACTTCACAAAGTGTTAACAAGGACATATAGGATAAGAATTGAACCAGATGATCCTGATCCCTTTTCATTTGATGGAGAGGAAATTATGGGCTGTGCAGGGTGCCAAGTAGATTGGAGAAAAGGAAAGAATATCACTTTGAAAACCATTAAAAAGAAACAGAAACATAAGGAACATGGGTCACTTCATACTGTGACTAAAACAATTTCCAATGATTCTTTAATTTTTTTGCTGCTCCTGAGAGTGGAGATCTGGATGATGCTGCTGAAGCTATCCTTGCTGTGGACTTTGGAATTGGTCACTTTTTACATGAGCATATAATCCCAAGGTCAGTGTTATACTTTATTGGAGAAGTTATTGGAGAGATGATGACCATGATTATCATGAAGAAGATGAAGAAGCGGGTGAGGAAGGGAAGAAGAGTGAGACGAGGATAATGAGGCAGACTATGACCCCAAGAAGGATCAAAATTCAGCAGGGTGCAAGTAGCAGTGAGAAGGATGTTTGTGGCCTTCAGGGTAACCTGCACTGTAAAAGCCTAAACACAACTACTATTTACTTACAACCTTATGTTTTTGTATTTTCTTGGTAGAGTCAATAATTTTTTTAAAGGAATTAATATCTTGAAGGCCAGTTTGTTCTAACTAGCATTTTAACTATTGTTTTACTGTCAGATACATTGAATGTACAGATTCTCTGAAGCATATTCATTCATTGCTACAATTTAGTTCTTTGCACCATATAATTATTGGAGTAAAACTGTGAAAATTAACTAAATTTTTTCCTGAAGCATCAAAATAGTTCTGCTAGTAGTAGAGTGGGTTTAAATTGCTTGCATAATTATGCTTTTTATTTTTTTGTTACAGAAATGCAGTGATTTATACTAAGACAATTCATCATTTAAAGGAAAAAATAAATTTGTGGTTAAGGATTTCTAGTAAAGCTGATCATGGTGGTTGTCTTAGTTACTTTTCACTTGTTGCTGAAACAAAATACCTGATGCCCAAAATGAAGGAAGGAAAGGTTTATTTCTTACAGTTCTTGGGGATTTCAGTCCATACTCAGTTGGATCCAAGGCAGCAAGGCATGACAGGGCCGCCATTTATGGCTGCCGCGAACAGCAACCACCAAGAGAGACAGAGACACGCCTTATTCCCACCCTTACACTGTATGCCAGCTCCACCCCTGGGCGGGTACAACACTCACATCACTAATCCCAGTGCTAGACAACAAACCAATCATGAATGGCAGACTCAGCTGTGTCCATGTTATGATTACATGACACTTGGTGGGGCCACAGGACCCTACCCATAACAGTGGTGCATGCCTGTAATCCCAGCCCTTCGGAGGCTGAGGCAGGAGGATTATTGTGAGTTCAAGACCAGCCTGAGCTACAAAGTGAGCTCAAGACCAGCCTAAACTACATAGTGAGACCCTGTCTCAGAAAGACTAAAAAAAGAAAAAAAGAGAAAGAATTTCCAGTAAAACCAAATCTAATTGTTAGCTTATTAATGAGTTTTTATACTTTAGGTGACAGTTAATTATAAGGAAGCCTAACCCATATGGTTATGGTTACCACAGGGAGGTGAATAAAACCTAAAATATTCAGAAGTTAAACTGATAATATTTTAGTGTGCTTCTAAATTTAACATCCATTAACTAAGCATCTTTTCTTTGTGGTAGGATCTACCTTCTGCTTTCCTGGAAAAGATAACTTTACATCATTTGATGAGCCTATTTCACATCTTTTGGTTGTTTATTTCCTTGTTTATGCAATCTAAAATAAAAATGTTAAATACAAAAAAAATCACAGCTTGTTACAGACCACTTAGATTTGCTTGCTCACTGCTGATCCAATCAAAGGAGGTCATTAATTTTGGTAAAAAGATAAATGGACCTATTCAAAGTCATCTCCAAGGAGATGGAAGAGTCCATTTCCCTTAAAAACACCATCTCACTATGTCCAGGTATACGCGGGGCTTCTCTAGCAAGGAGCAGGGGGGAGGGAGCACAGTGAGAAAACAGACATGTGGAGGCCAGATTCATCCTTCCCTGCACACAGACCTCCTTCCCTTAGCCTGTGGAAATGAAAGTGGACTTTGACCTCCTGGTACCAAGATCCATGTACTCTGTCCATGCATCTGGCTGGCCTCGAAGTTGCACGATCCTCCTGCCGCATCCTCTCTGCATGCAGCACACATGTAGTATCTCCCAGGAGAGCTCTTGAGGCTCCCCCTTTTATAGCCTTGGGCTGACGGTGCAGCAACTTCAAGTGTGGCTCCTGTAGATTGGTAGTCAACACCCTTGTTCCCCAATATACAGTGGTGACACTGAGACAAGGTGACATCAGTTTAGGAGGGGTACAATCTGTGGACAGACCCTGGTCCAGAGAAGTGGGCCTCCCAGCCCAGTGAGCAGATGTTGAGAGGACCCCACCTGGGTTTAGGGAATGTTCCTGTTATTCCACCACCACCACCAGGTAACTTTCACTAAATTACATTGCAGCAACCCAGCTTCTAACCCACTCAGGGAGAAGGCAGAACTGCGGAGGAGCTGGCACAGGAAGTTACCTGCTCAGTGGCAGGTGAGAACCACCTGTAATTCCAGCACTTGGGTGGTTGAGACAGGAGGGTCTCTATGAATTTAAAGCCAGCATGGGCTACATAGTGAGATCAAGGCCAGCCTGGAATACATAGTGAGACCTTGTGTCGAAAAACTGAAAAAGAAAAAAAAAATCCACGAGTGAAAGCCTTCCTTTCTCCCATACTTGTGAAAGCCATGTCCCCAGGCTCCTCAGAACGGCCTCCTGGGCTGAGCACCACAGTCTTCTTGCCCAGCCAGTTTGGTGACATGTCCCTCCTGCCCTGTTTCAGCCCTTGGGCTACTTTCCCAGCTGCACACTGCACACAGCCTTTGTCTTCACAGGTTGGAGAAACCAGACCCTAGCAAGTCCCATGGGCAAGGCCAAAGCTAAGGGAAAACTGTGATCCCACAGGAAAGGCAAGGCTAACCAGCAACAAGGGACAGGCATCTACTGCAGCAGAAAAACAGTTTCTCATTCTTTACGTTTTTGTTTGGCTGATTCCTGCCTGTGGTAAAAGCACCAATCCATTCACACTTATGAGAGATGTCCTGAACATCAAGATAGTGTCATGGTTTCTGGTATATCACCACAGACTTTGATTATTCAAACTAGGTAATCTGTCATCAAGTAATTCCTTCCAGGATCCCTACCCAGAACACTTCCACCAGTTGATGGCTCTTGAAAGATTAAGATTCTTCACATTATGGTATCTTGCTTTTCTCAGTTACTGTGATCATTTACTTTGTCCCATTAAGGAGCATGAATTTAATGGCATTGGGGTACATCTGGAAGCTTCCCTGTTCAGTGTCTCTAGACTCAGCTGGAGAGGCCATGCAAGGTGACTTTCATGCGTTCTATCACAAAGAAGTGGACATTCATTCCTGAGTTGTTTTTCTCACCAATGACTTTGTTTTGACCTATCACACCTTTCCAACTTTGTGTCTAATGTTGACACAATCCAACACACAAGGACTGAAGACTACATGCATATGCAGGAAATAACAAGATGTCTTCTACCTTGGAAGTGGCCAGCCTAAAGGATAACAGATGGAAAACTTCTATCGCTTCATTTATGGCCTTGGAAGTGTATGAAAATAAAACTGTCATCATGAACTGTATTGATCATTTAATTAAAAGTATCCAGCTGCAGTGACACGCCCAGTGAACACATTTGTTTACAGTCATTAGAGTGAAGAAATTTGGGGAAGGAAAATGTGTCCTAGCAGCTTTGACTCATGCTTTATATTTATATCAACTTAATCAGATGGGCTACACTACATTTCTGCCAGAGTTCCTGTGTAGGAACAGTACACAGAGAAACAACAGAGCCCTGAAACAGGGGAGACTCCACAAATGGGGGCCCATTGCTTTCTGTAGGTAAGACTCATGTCTACAGAAGACCTCCTCTGCTATCATGTGGGGACCTGGTCTTTGGGAAGTTCAAACTTGCCAATTGCACATGGCATAAGAATGATGTAAAAAAGATGGGCATGGTGTTGCATGCCTTTAATCCCAGCACTCAGGAGGCTGAGGTAGGAGGAGTATTGTGAGTTCAAGGCCGGCTTGGGCTACAACTCAAGTGCAAGGCCAGCCTGAACTACATAATGCGACTCTGCTTCAAAAAACCAGGACTGGGAGTTTGGCTCAGCAGCTTAAGCATCTGCCTGGCAGGTGCGAGGTTGTGAGCTCAATCCCCAGTGCTATAAAAAAAAAAAAAAAAAAAGAATGGTGTAAAAACCATGTTGAGTCCTAAAATTCCTAACCAGAGACCTGCTAGGATATTTTTAAGCTTAGAAATACAATGTCTAATGGCAATGCAAGCACAATCTTTTTCTCACTTGACTATTGTGCTGAGACTTTCCTCAGAGGTTACAAATTTATGTTCAAGAGTCATGTTGACAAGGCATGGCAGGTTAGGGCTATAAAGAGAGGAGCTTGTTTTCAAAATATGTCTTTATCTGTTGGCTCACCAGCTAATTAATGGAGATTTGAGCTGGACTGTGGTTCTTGTCCTTAGCACATTGACAAATATTTTAACAATATTCTCAAGCACCTGGTTTGCTACTCCTACTTCAGTCTGTTTCTATCTCCAAGAAGGTAGATTCAATCACACTTCTTTTCTGAATATAAAGAATAAGAAAAGTGAGACCTACCTCATTTAAGTGGCTTGTCCATGATCAAGTTACTGGCAGAGTTTTAGTTGAATTCATCCATCTTTTTTACTTTTCTGATTCATTCTTTAATGTGTTTTATAGGAAAAAGTTTTGATTTCATATTAAGTAAAATTAGAAAAGAGGCAAACTCTCAAAAAAAATGAGAATTCTGGGAAGATGATGGAGTGATGAGCAGCAGAGAAAGAGCCTCTCCAAGATTTGATGTCCAGACCCTGGAATATAGCAAAGTGAGGAAGAGAAAGAGGGAAGTGGGTCCCTGAGGCCCTGGAAGGATCTTAAGTGAAAATGGAAGCCCCCTGGGAGAGTGAAGAGAGAAACTTCAGTGAAGAAGGAGGAGGTGGCAAGTGGAGCTTTCTCCCTGACCCCTGACTCACTGTGTGGGAGGGGCAGTTCAACCTATGGACACACAGTGACTACTGGTGACTCCAGAGTCCATAGAGAAATACACCAGTGGAATAGAGCAGTGGAGACAGACGACTGTAGTGGTTGGGGAGTTATTCAATATCATATCTCCCCCAGGAGAGGGCAGTTGGCTAGGAACCACCTTGGAGAGGGGCCAGCTGAGCTTGGAACTCAGAACAACTGCTGGCTCCATCTAGTGGCTCCCA
>RJWM01015426.1:0-20205 GCA_004363535.1 Dasyprocta punctata
TATAGCTTCATCAAGCTGTTTCTTTATTGCATTTTCTATCATTTCAGAAAGTCCATTTGTGTGACTCCCACTGTCTTCCATTTCAGTATCTCTTGGGTTTGTTCTTTGTGGGCTGGGGGACTGAGACTGCCTCTTGGTCTTTCGTTTTGTCATTTTCTTCTGGAATCTATGTAGCTCTGTGTCCTGCGCAGCTGGCCGGTGTTCCCCTGAGGTTCGTGCTGATTCTTGTGGCATGCAGGATCGCGGCACCCGGTAGGTTGGGTCCCGTGCACAGCAAGGAAGGGTGGCCTCCCGGGGCGTGCAGGTGGAGCCTCCTTAACTGGGTGGGGGCCAAGGCCTCCCTGTCCCAGGGAGCTAGGTTGGGCACCGCGAGTGACTCGGACCCGATCCTGGTTCTGTCCGCAAGTACAGCCCAACAGCTATGCCTGCGGGGCAAGCCCGGGCAGGTCCCAGGTCTACAGTGCCATCTAGTAACTTTTATACAGTAAAACCATGATGGGGAAAACTGGGAATTCACAAGGCAGATGGAAATGAGGTGGGACAGAACTGTGGTCAACCAATAAGGTTAATTGTTTAGGTAAAATTGACCAAATCAGGGACAAATAGGGAAGCAAGTCAAGTAGCAAGCAAGCATTCATACAGATCAGAGACTCTTTCTGTAGGAGGTTGGGATGATAACTACAGGCTTCTCAAGGTGATCCATACCTAACCCTTAATGTCTCTACTTAGGGTGTGGTTGCATTTGTTTTGCCTTCTGTCTTGAGATCTGGCCCACAGCAAGAGGTATGTGTCTCTTCCAAGGTCATAAGACATCTGGTGCTCTGTGCGTACTCCTTTGAGGGCCTAGCCCTGTCTGCCTATATTTCTAACTAACTCAGCTGCCTGTAACAACATGGGCCCATCAAGTAGGGATTCTGAAATTAATCTCACTGCTCATGGAGTAAAAGAAGGTACTAACGGTTTATTTGGTTGGTTGGCAGAAGTATGGATCAAAAGATGGCCCATTGTGAATGAGTTAGAGATGCCTGATATTCCATGGTTTAATATTGATGAAGGAATTCAGAGACTTAGGAAAATGGGAGTGCTGCAGTTGATCTCTTGTGTTAAACATAATCCTCCATATTGGAATGATGTAGAAAATGTACCCTTCACCAATACTTTGAGAAAAAGATTTATGTGGGGAGCACCACTGTCGCTAAAGAGCTCTGTCATTGCTCTTCTCTGTATACTAGACCTTACAGTGGGGACCACAGTTACTCAGTTAGGAAATTTACAGGCAGTGGGTTGACTGGATCCCAAAGTGACAGAGGTCATGTGACAGCTCTTAAATGCCAAAGGCAGGCTCCATGTACTTACCATAATGGAGAGCACAAGCAGAACAATGACCAGAATAATCTGGCACATGCAGACCTGTGGCATTGGCTGATTAGCCACAGTGTTTCCAGAAGTGAAATACATGGGAAGCCTATGGAATTTTTACTAGACTTATATAAGCCAAAAAACTTAAGGGCAAGTAAACAGAAACTTACTTCAAATAGTGGTAATGAAATCATGGCCCCTCAACCAGTTTCTAGATTTGAGCCAGTTTGCAGACCCAGAACCCCTTGAATGAAAAGGAATCCAGATCCCCTTGAGGAAGGATTCTGATGCACCAAAAATTTATAGTCAGTCTTTCTCCCATCCTTCCCCTGAGGGACCTAAGGCCCTTTTCCTGAGTGACTGTTCTCTGGGGAAAGGGAAATGATCAGACATTTGGGTGACTACTGGGGACTGGTTCTGAACTAACACTGATTCTAGAGGGCCAAAATGTCATTGTGGCCCTCCAATAAGATTAGGGGAATATGGAGGTCAGGTGATAATGGAGTTTTAACAAAGTTCCAACTCACAGTGGGTCTAATAGGTCCTCAGATCCACCCTGTAGTCATTTCCTCTGTTCTGGAATATATAATTGGGATTGATGTACTTAGTACCTGGAAGAATCCTCACATTTGTTCCCTAATCTGTAATGTGAGGGCTATTATGGTTAGGAAGGCCAAATGGAAGCCACTAGAGTTGCCTTTGCCTGGTAAAATGGTAAACCAGAAGCAGTATCACATTCCTGGAGGGATCCCAGAAATTAGTGCCACCATCAAGAACTTGAAGGATGCAGGGGTGGTGATCCCCACCACATCTCCATTTAATTCCCTCATTTGGCCTGTGCAGAAGACAGATGGATCTTGGAGAATGATAGTAGATTACCATAAACTGAATCAGGTGGTGACTTCAATTGCAGCTGTGTTACCAGATGTGGTTTCCTTGCTTGAGCTGATTAACACATCTCCTGGTACTTGGTATGCAGCTACTGATTTGGCAAATGCCTTTTTCTCCATGCCTATTCAAAAGGATCATCAGAAACAATTTGTTTCAGCTGGCAAGGCCAACAATATACCTTCACTGTCTTACCTCAGGGGTATATTAATTTGCCAGCCCTATGTCATGATTTAGTTTGTAGGAATCTTGATTGCTTTTCTCTCCCACACGATATCACACTGGTCCATTACATTTATAATGTTATACTGATTGGGCCTAGTGAGCAGGAGGTAACAATCACTCTGGATTTGTTAATAAGGCATTTGAGAGTCAGGGGATGGGAAATAAATTCAACAGAAATTCAAGTTCCTTCTACCTCAGTGAAATTTCTAAGAATACAGTGATGTGGGGCATGTAGAGATATTCCTTCTAAGGTAAAAGACAAATTGTTGCATCTAGCTTCCCCTACAACAGAAAGGAGACACAACACCTAGTGGCCTATTTGGATTTTGGAGGTAACACATTCCTCACTTTTGTGTCTTACTCCAGCGCATTTACTGAGTGACTGAGAAAGCTGCTAATTTTGAGTGGGGCTCAGAACAGGAAAAAGCTCTGCAACAAGTCAAAGCTGCAATGCAGGTTACTTTTCCAATGGGGCCATGTGATCCAGCAGATCCATGGTACTTGAAGTACCAGTCACAAACAAAGATGTTGTTTGGTGTCTCTTGCAGGCCCCCATATGTGAATTACAGTGGAGGTCTTTAGGATTTTGGAGTAAGGCTCTGCCATCATCTGCAGACAACTACTCTCCCTTTGAGAAACAGCTCTTGGCCTGTTACTGGGCCTTAGTGGAATCCAAACACTTGACTATGGGACACCAGGTCACCATGTGACCTGAGTTGCCTATTATGGCCTGGGTATTATCTGATCATAAGGTTGGACATGCACAACAACACTCTATCATTAAATGGAAATGGTATACTTGTGATCAAGCCAAGGCAGTTCCAGAGGGTACAAGGTATATTACATGAGAAAGTTGCCCAGATACCAATGGTTCCTACACCTGCTACATTGCCTTCTGTTTCCCAGAATGTACCTATGGCTTTGTGGGGTATACCATATGATCAACTATCAGAAGAAGAGGAGACTAGAGGCTGGTTTTCAGATGGCTCTGCGTGTTACGCAGGCACCACTTACAAGTGGAAAGCTGCAGCATTACAGACCCTTTCTAAGATATCCCTAAAAGACAGTGGTGAAGAGAAAACCTCACAGTGGGCAGAATTTTGGGAACTGCACTTGGCAGTACATTTTGCCTGGAAGAAGAAATGGCCAAATGTGTGACTGTGTACTGATTCATGGGCCATAGCCAATGGTCTGGTCAGATGGTCAGGAACTTGGAAGGAACATAATTGGAAAATCAGTGACAAAGATATTTGGGAAAGAGGCATGTGTATAGATTTTACTATATGAGCAAAGGCTGTACAAATATTTGTTTCCCATGTAAACACTCACCAAGAGATAACAGCATCAGAAGAGGAATTTAATGATCAAGTGGATATGCTGACTCATTCTGTGGATAGTGGCCAACCTCTTTCAGTCACCACGTCATTGCCCAAAGGGCCCATGAAAAGTGGCCATGGTGGTAGGGATGGAGGTTATACATGGGCTCAGCAACATGGACTCCCACTCCCCAAGGCTGATCTGGCTATAGCCACTGCTGAACGCCTAATATTCCAACAACAGAGACCAACACTGAATCCCTGATATGGCACCATTCCCCAGGGAGATCAACCTGTGACCTGGTGGCAGGCTGATTATATTGAACCACTTCCATCATGGAAGGTACTGTACTTTGTCCTCACTGGAATAGACATGTATTCTGGATATGATTTTGCCTTCACCACATGTAATGTTTCTGCCAAAACTACCATCCATGGACTCACAGAATTCCTTATCCACCATCATGGAATTGAACATAGCATTGCCACTGACCAAGGAACACATTTTACAGCTAAAGAAGTGAGGCGGTGAGCTCATGTTAATAGGATCCAGTGGTTCTACCATATTCTTCACCATCCAGAAGCAGCTGTATTGATAGAAAGGTGGATTGGTTTTTTGAAGACACCATTACAATGCCACCTAGGTGCCAATAGCTTGCAGGGCTGGGGTAAGGTACTTCAAAATGTTGTATATGGTTTGAATCAGCATCCATAGTATGGCACTGTGTCTCCCATAGCCAGGATTCATGGGTCCAGGAATCAAGGGGTGAAAGTAGGAATGGTACCACTCACCATTGCCCCTAGTGATCCACTAGCAAAATTTTTGCTCCCTGTCCCCATGACATTATGCTCTGCTGGCTTAGAAGTCTTAGTTCCAGAGGGAGGAAGGCTTAGTACCAGAGAGAGGAAGGCAGCACAACAATGATACCATTGAACTGGAAACTAAGACTTTCCTCTGGTAATTTTGGTCTCCTCCTGCCTCTGAGGAAACATGCTAAAAAGGGAATCACAGTGTTGTCAGGGGTGATTGAACCAGACCATCAAAGGGAAACTGGACTACCATTCCACAATGGAAGTAAGGAAGAATATACATGGAGTGCAGGAGATCCTTAGTAGTACTTTTAGTACTACTGTGTCATATTATTAAAGTCAATGGGAAATTACAACAACCTAATCCAGGCAGAATCACAAGGGGTCCAGAACCTTCAGGAATGAAGGTATGGGTCACTCCACCAGGGAAAGAACCAACACTGACTGAGGTGCTTCCTGAAGGCCAAGGGAATATAGAATGGGTAGTGGAAGAAGGTAGTTCTAAATATCAGCTAAAATCCCATGATCAGCTACAGAAAAGAGGATGGTAATTACTATTTCTCCTCAAATATGGTTTTAAAGTAATATAATATTGATAGATTTGAAGCTGACTCTTGGGGATTGTTAAACCTGTGCTATAATGTTGAAATTATGAAATGATAAGAGTAAGCATCAAGCAAAGAATACTTATGTTCTATTCTGATGAGGGAATTAGGGTGTTTCCATTTGTATGCAGGATAGTTATAAAATGTTAGGCACAATTATATGCATGTCTTTGTATCTGGAGACAGGTTTAAAGAAATGTGTCTGACTGACAAGTTGACAAGGGGTGGATTGCCATGGTTCATTGGTTGTGTCAACTTGAGACATTTAGAAGCTTAACTAAATCAGCTTAACAATTCTACACCCTAGGTGGCTCATCTCCTGGATGGTATAAAAGGGAAGGAGGAAGGATAGATGAAGTTCTGTTCTTTAGAGGAGCTCCAGTCTTCGCCTTCAGATTGAACATCATCATCTCCTGGCTTTTAGTGCAGACTCTTTGGCTTCTGCCTTGGATCCTGTTATGGTTGATGTATTGTGTCAACTTGGGGAGTTGAGAAGTTTAATTGAGAGATTCAGCAGGAAGCCAGGGTTCTTACTTTATAAATATTCTCATCCTGTGCAAAGGAGAGCAAAGAGATTTTGTGAGTGTTACACCAGCCCTGGGTGAGGGGTGGTGGCCTGTGTACATTATAAGGGAGGTGAAGAGGCTTGTTTTTTCTTGTTTTTCCCTGGCTGCTTTTTGCTTCACCATGTACTGACCATGCAAGGAAATTTCTAAAACATGAAAATAAATCTCTATCTCTAAGTTGTATGTTGGGTATTATGTCCTACTGACAGTGATAAGTAAAAAGATACATTTTGGTACCACAAAGCAGGTGCAACCTGGCCATGTGGATCAGTAGCATTTGAGACTGGTTCACAGGAGGGGTTTGCAAAGGTTTGGAGATTCTGGGTGAAAAAGCAGCCATAAAACATGAAGCTGATCTTGAATGGAGATTCTGCTGAGAGTTCAGAAGACCAGAATGCAAATAAAAAGGCAGAAAGTAAAGGCCAGACTCAGAAGGCCTCCATAAGGAACAAGGATGCCATTCTCAATGAGACTTTGGGCCATATGTCATATGCTCTGGCAAAAAAACTTCACTCCATTTTGCTCATGTCCTGAGTTTACATGAGAAGATTAAGGGTGATGGTGAAATTCTTCTGAAGGAGGAAATTTCAAGGATTTCCAAAATTCAGGTTGTGGCATGGGTGTTATTGAGGACATTTAGCTAGTTCTCACTGTGAATCAAGATCAAACAGCACACCTGAGTGATTTTTAAGTTTTTCCAGAAAGAAAGCATCCACAAAGATGGAGCAGACCTATGCGCAGCCATGGAGACACAGCCAGATTAGTCCTGTGCACCTTCAGGCCACCATTGGAGACCCTCGCTTCCTTCAAGCAGCCAGTGCCCACCAGGAGAATCAGACAAACACACCTTTGTGTGCCTGCCACCATCTGAGGACTCCCAGTGTAGACACACAACCTGAGAGAAGAAGCAGCCCCACCACCACACACCCTTGGCCACTGGGGAAGCCCTATTGTAACTACACAGGCCTGGAGAAGCCTCCCCCACCATGCCTTTCTACCTCCCTAGAATTCTGGGGTCAGAGAAACCGAGGTGCCTGTCCCATTCCCTTACCCTACAGAGGGGCAGCCAACATCGGAAGTGCCTGGGGCCCCACAACCAACTTGTTGGGAGGAACCTAGGAAAATATTAAGATGAAGGAGCAAAAGGCAATCTCAGATCTCCAGTCCACACAGGACAAGTCTGGGAGATACAGTCATGGAAGAAAATGGAAGTCACACACCTGAAATCTCCTAGAGGTTAGCAGCTGATGTAACAAAACAACTTCATAAGGCTGTAAAAGTAATCAGATCAGAAATAATGTCTCAGGTCAAAGAAGAAATTACTAGCATAAAGAAAGAATTGTTAAGCACATCTAAAGAAGACATAGATTTTTTTAAAAAGAGGAGCATGGGAAAATTATAGAAACTTTGAATTAGCAATATAGGGAGGAATTACAATACATGAAAGAGATTCAAGAGATATCCAGGAAATAAAAAAAGTTGATTGGAAACTGGCAAAACTACTTGAAAGAGACCAAAGATAGACTTACAGACTTTGAAGACAGGATTACAGCTAGCGATTGTGAAAGGAAAGATCTTTTAAAAATAACAAGGAACCAGAAAATAAAAGTTCAACGCTGTAAAATGACTCAAAGAAAAATAATTTAAGAGTAATAGGTATCAGCAAAGAAGCAGGAGTCAACACAAATGAAATAAAAAGGCTCTTTACAGAAGTAATAGCAGAAAACTTCCCAAACATGGGAAAAGGATCTGGTATGCAAATAAGTGAGGCATATAGAACTCCAACTAGTCATAACCAAAGTAAATCTATACCAAGACACATAATACTCAAGATCCCATAAATTCAGCACAAGAACAGAATAAAAAAGCTGTTAGAGAAAAGAAACATATCACAAATAAAGGAAAACGAATCAAATCACAGCAGACTTGTCAACACAAACCATCAAGTCAAGTTTGGAGTGAAGTGTTTCAAATCCTGAAAGAAAACAACTTCCAACCCAAAATGATGCACCCTGCAAAACTATCTTTCAAAACTGATGGAAAAATAAGATACTTCCGTAATGAAGAACAACTGAAGGAATTCCTGAACACCAAATCAACCCTACAGAGAGTGCTGAAGGACATTCTAGAGAGAGATAAAGATGACAATGATTCCAGAAACAGTGGCAGAGGAGGATCACCAAACAAGACAGGCAATTGAATGAAGGGGAAAAGTGGAGGGCCAACAGCAGGAGGATAGCATGCCAGAGATGAACCAATGTATGCCAGTTGTAACTATTAATGTAGATTGCCTCAATTCACCAATAAAAAGAAACACAGGGAGACTGGATCAAGAAACAAGATCCATCAATATACTGTATGCAAGAAACAGATTTAACTCAAAAGGAAGTTCATAGACTGAAAATCAAAGTAGAGAAAATAATTGTTCCATGGAGCAAGGAGACCAGAAAAAAGCAAGGTTAACTTACCCATCAACCTCAGAATGGATAATTCATACAATGGAAAGCTACCCAGCTATAAAGTAGGGTAATCTCGAGGCACTCGTATGTAAATTGATGCAACTGGAGATCATGTTCATGAGCAAAATGGTATGAACTATGGCTGAATACCAAATCATCTCCCAAGCATAAAAAGCTGAAGGACTTAGTTGGATCCAAAAAGCATAATAGAAATTATGAAAGTGACAGGGAAGAAAATGCCTAGGAGAGGAAGGTGGTAACCACTGTTAATTTCATATTGTCTTGTCTTGAACTCTTGTATAGATTTTATAATTTTGTTTGGTTTAGTTTGGTTTTGTCTTGTTTTGTTGGATTTTAGTGTGTCTGATGGTATGAGCAGCTATTTTGAAGATAATGGGAAGTATCGTGGTAACCATTGTTGGTTTCCTATTATCTCATTTTGAAATCGTATAATGCTTGCATTTTTTGAAATTGGTTTTATTCTGTTTTGTTTTCTTTGATTTCACTATGTGTGAAAGAATGGACAGTTATATTGAAGAAAACAACAGACATTATTATAGCCATTGTTGATTTCCTGTTGTCCTATTTTGAAGTCTTGAGTTGCTTGAATTGTTCTGTTTTGATTTGCTTTGTTCTGTTTTGTTTTATTTCGTTTTGTTTTATTCTCTTTTAAATAAAAAAAAAGATGCAGTAGAGGAGAGCTTGATTGCTGAAAAGATACCTATTGAAAAGAAGCCAAGTACTTTAGATTAAAACAATGCCTAAAATGTCTTAAAGGCATGTTGAGAACCATCAAGACCCCTCCTTTAAAGGCTCAAAAGTGTAAAGCTATTAGAAGAAAAGAGATGCCAAGGACACACTGCTTGAAGGACCACTAAGAAATTGATTTCCCTGAATATAGTTCACAGGGCCCAGCCATCCAGGTGCTTGGAGGCCTCTGCAGCTGAGATTCAAAAGGGCCTGAATAATGCTTCAGCTGGAAGCAGATAATGGTGTTACCCACATGGGGTTGATTTGAGGGGTATACAGAATACCCGAGTTGTAGTGTCATAAAGGCTTCCACACAGATTTCAATAAAAAGCTTGGAAAGGCAGGCACTGTGTCCCTCAGAAGGCAGTGAATGAATCTATAAGGGTGAAACCAAATGTGCAAAGGAGATCCCAGCAAGGTGGAGAACTCTGGAACATACAATGTCTGAGGGAAGCCACAAAAGATGAGCAGAATTTGCACATGAAAGAAGTCTTAATAACTGCAACCACGAGTAATACTGTTGCCCAGTCACCGAAATCCTCTGCCATTCACATCTCATAATGGTTTGCCCTGGATGGTGGATGTGGATCTATTGGATTTAATGTTTTCCCTGTTGACTTTTGATCTTGCTTTAGTCCAATGGTTATTTTTTTAATGCCTATTTCTCTTTCAGAATGGAAATGGTTACCCTATGCCACATATTCTCAACAATGTTTAACATTCTTGTTGATTTTTTACAGGGGTTCACACCTAAGAATTTTCTTTTTATTTTTTTCTGTTTCTTTTTTTTTTTTTATTTATTTACTTATTTTGGTACCAGGGATCAAACTCACAATCTTGCACTTGCCAGGCAGGTGCTATGCCAATGAGCTATATCTCTGGCTAAGAATTTTCTCTGAGTCTCAGCAATGCTGGAACTTTTAAGATTTTGGCAACTCTTAATGATAGACTACATCCATTTTCCATAAAGAGATGTGCATAAGTTTTTGTGAGACAAGGAAAGAATATTATGGTTTACATCTAGTTGTTCCCCAAAAAGGTCATTGCACCTTTCAAAGGTGATAGGACTATGAGCCAATATAGCTGACTTGGTATTAGGAGGTGGGATCTTGTCAGAAGGGGGAGGCCCTAGTGTGTGTGATCTGTAATGTGGTATGCCTCTTCCTGGTTTTTCCCTTGATCTTACACTGATTCCTGGATACCATGACCTAGAGCATCTTTCCTCCACCCAAGTCCTCACACCATTTGTTGTCCATGCAAGCACTGAAACCTCTAAAACATGAGTCAAGATAAATCTCTCCTCCTCTAAATTGGAGGTATAGGGTATTGTGGTCCAATGGCAATGAAAATAACTAAGTTTTTGTCCTCAGAACCACATGCACAACAAAACATAAAGATAGATCTGTATGTCACATGCATGTAATATATATGTATCATATATATGATAGACATATGCATTATATCTCCATAAGAGCATCTTTTTTATTATGGAGCATGAAGGACATATTCAATATGACTCCAAAATCATAAAGCATGAAATGGTAGAAAATTGTTGAATCTCCTTTAATTGGTAGAACCTCTCAAATCTTAAAATTAAGCAAATACAATTTTAGCTTCAATATTTGAGGTAATACCTATATGATTATATCTAGAATGTATAACAAAATTTACAGACGAGTAATAGATAAAACAAGAAATGTCCAAAGTCTCAGCCTAACAGGGATGTAATATCTAGGACAGTCAAGGGATGCTAGCAAATTAACAACAAAAGTCTCTTACAATAATTAGGAAATGAATAAAGGATTTATCCCCCTCCTTTAAATTATGCATATTATTTGCATCCATAGCGTAGACAAACCTGAAAACTAGTAAATATAAAAAGCTCAACCATACTGGTGCTCAAATAAATTTTTAAAAAAATTATCACCACTTTTGTACCCATCATATGTAAGAACTCATCAGAATTAGAAAATTGCAAGTCTTTTCAAAAGCTAATGAACAGAACATTTGTTATGCTGGAGGAAGAAGAAATGGTGGAGTCATTCTAGGGAAAAGCTGGTAACAGATACTGTGAGCTTTCAACTCGTAGTTGTACATTCCAGAGAAATCTTTGGAAGGTCAGCACAGGGGCTAGTAAGTGGATAGGAACTGCAGTAGGATGGTACTGAGCAACCACAATGGCAGCACTAATGAGGGATGCTACTGTGATCCATTGGACAAATCTTCAACAATGCAGCAGTGAGTGCAAAGATTTAGAAACAGACATGCTTTGTGGAGCAACACACATATCCCATTTAACTAAACATATGGACATGTACAAAATAAGTATGTTTCTTTTTAAGCAGCATATAAATATATCTAAAGACACAAGAAATTCATTAAAGAAAATTTATTGAAAAAGCAATAGAAAAAATGAAAATGAGAATTTGAGCAAAAGACATAATGAATATTAAAATTAAAACCAATGACAAGTCCATGATCACAGAGTTAGGAAATACCACAGATTAATATTGAGGGGTAAAACGAACTTTACTCTATATACACAAGGTCCAATTTTTAAGGTGGAAATGAAAAGATGGAGGGATATTAAAGAAATAAGTAACACTGTCAAAAGCAAATTTATTCTTTTTTACCCCATTCCCAACCACTGAAATTACAAAGATAGCAGGATCAAATGCATAATCTTAATAAAAATGTAGTGACTGTGTTCTTAACATCTGAAATCTGTACTTCAGGGACATAAAGTAGAGGGGAGCTTGAAGAACTTTCAAAAGTTACAGAAAAATTTTACCTCAGTGTTAAAACTAATACATAAGGGAAACAAGACTAAAATGAAAACAGTGTTAGGATGCAATTTTTTTGTTTCCTTATACATAAAAAGTGTGTGTCTTTTCCATCTTGATTCCAACCCATTCTCCCTAGAACGATCCAATCATACTAGGTTCCCATTAATCATTCAAAACCTATTTTATTTGTATATGTATGTCTGTATAGAACAATTTCTTCCTATCCATGAGCAAGGGATTTCTTTCAACCTTCTGGATTCCTCTTTAATTTCTTTTTTCAGAGTACTGTAATTTTCAATGTATAAATATTTTACTTCATTTCTTTGATTGATTCCTAAACCTTTTATTTTGTTTTTTATGTTATTGTGAAGGGTTTGGTTTCCCTAATTTCTCTCTCAGTGAGTCTATTGCTCATGTACAGGAATTCTATTGACTTTGAGCATTGACTTGTACCCAGCTACACAGCTGAATTTAGGTATTAAGTCTAGAACTCTGTGGAGTTTTGGGGGTCTTCTATGTAGAGTATCATGTCATCTGCAAATAATGATAATTTCACTTCTTTTGCTATCTTTATTCCATTGATTTCTCTGACTTGTCTAGTTACTCTGGCTAATGTTTTCAGAACTATATTCACTAGGAGTGGTCACAGTGACTATCCTTGTCTTCTTCCTGATTTTAGAGTGAAAGCTTTCAGTTTTGACCATTTCGTATGATGTTGGCTGTTGATTTGTCATAAATGGCTTTCATCAAATTGAGGTAAAGTCCATCTGTTTCAATTTTCTCTAGGGTTTTTGCCATGAATGAGTGTTGGACTTTATTAAAAGCATTTTCTGCATGTATTGAGATGATCAGGTAATTTTTGTCTTCTGCTCTGTTAGTATGTTGTATTATACTTATTGATTTACATATGTTGAGCCATCCTTGCATTCCTGGGATGAGTCCCAGTTGGTTGTGATGTATAATATTTTTGATGGTTTACTGCATTGTGTTTGCTAGTATTTTATTGAGGATTTTTTTTATCTATGTTCATTAGAGAGATTGGCCTGTAATTTTCTTTTTTGGTTGAGTCTTTCTCTGGACTCAGTATCAGAGTAGTATTTGCCTCCCAGAATGAATTAGTGAGAATTGCTTCCTTTTCAATTTCATTAAAAAATTTGAGGAGTATTGGTATTAAATCTTCTCTAAATTTCTCGTAGAATTCAGCTATGAATCTATCAAGACTTGTGTTTTTTTGTTGTTGTTGTTCGTAAGTTTTTAAATACATTTTCAATTTTATTAACTGATATTCAGTTACTCAGAAGTTTTATATCTTCTTGATCCAGCTTTGGTAATTCATACATTTCGAGGAATCTGTCCATTTCTTCTGTATTTCAATCCTATGAGAGTAAAGGTTTTCAAAGTAGGTGTTGATGATCTTCTCAATTTCCCCAGGATCTGTAGTGATTTCAACTTTTTCATTCCTTATTGCGTGAATGTAAGTTTTTTCTTTCCTTTTTTTCTTTTTGACAAAATTGGCTAGAGGTTTATCAGTTTTATTTTCTTTCAAAGAACCAACTTTTCCATTCATTAATTCTTTGGGGTTTTTTTTAGTCTCAATTGCATTAATCTCTTCCCTGATCTATATAATTTTCTCTTTTCTTTGGGCTTGGGTTTGACTTGTTGTTCTTTTTCTAGAAGTTTGAGGTGCAGCATCAGGTTGTTTATTTGTGCTCCTTCTGTTTTCCTGATGTGACAATTCATTGCTGTGTATTTCCCTTAGGATTGCTTTCATTGCATCTTACAGGTTTTGGTATGTTCTATCTGAATTTTCATTGAATTGTAGGTATTGTTTAATTTCTTCTTTAATTTCATCTTTAACTCATTGTTCATTCAAGAGGTTGTTATGTAATTTTCATGTGTTTATGTAGGTTTTGCAGTTTCTTTTGCCATTAATTTCCAATTTCAGTATACTATAGTCAGATACTATGCATGGGTTAATTTCAATTCCTTTGCATTTATTTAAGCATGTTCTATTGGCTAGTATATGGTCTATTTTAGAGAATGTACCATGTGCAGCTGAGAAGAATGTATATTCTGATGTCGTTGGGTGGAACAGTCTGTAAACATCTACTAAGTCCATTTGTTCACAAGTTTGATTCAGTTCTGCTATTGCTTTGCTGATTTTCTGTCTACCTGATCTGTCTCTTTGTGCTGTTGGGGTGTTAAAGTCTCCTGTTATAATTGTGTTATTGCTTATTTGATTACACATTTCTATTAATATTTGTTTTATACAGCTGGGTGCTCCCATATTTGGTGCATATATATTTATAATTGTTATCTCTTCCTCTTGAAGTTTTTCCCTAACAAGTATGTAGTGACCTTCTTTGTCTCTTTTGATCATTTTTAGTTTGAAGTTGACATTATCTGCAAACAGAACAGCTACCCCTGCTTTTTCTGGTTTCCTGTTACATGAAGTATTGTTTTCCATTCTTTGACTTTCAGTCTATGAATTTCTTTTGAGTTAAATGTGTTGCTTGTATACAGCATACTTCTGGATTTTATTTCTTAATCCACTTCACCAGTCTGTTTCTTTTGATTGGTGAATTGAGGCCATTTACATTACTGGTTATAACTGATATGTATTGGTTTATCTTCATCAAGTTATCTTTCTGCTGTTGGTTCTCTACATTTCCCCTCTGTTTAATTGCCTTTCCTATTTGTTGGTTTCTTTCTGTTGTTGTTCTTGGAATTGTGGTTATGTTTATCTCTTTCTAGAATGTCTTTCAGTACTCTTTCTAGTGTTGGTTGGGTGGTCATGAGGTTCTTTAGTTGTTTTTTGTCTTGGCGGTATCTTATTTCTCCATTAGTTTTGAAAGACAGTTTTGCAGAGTACATCAATCTGGGTTGGAAGTTGTTTTCTTTCAGAACTTAAAATACTTTACTCCATGCTATTCCTGACTTGATGGTTTGTGTTGTGAAGTCTGTCATGATTCTTATAGGCTTTCCTTTATAGGTGATCTGTTTGTTTTCTCTAGCATTCTGTTCTTATGTTGAATTTCTGGGATCTTGATTATTATATGTCAGGGTGTACATTCATTTTGGCTTTGGTTATTTGGAGTTCTACATGCCTCTCTTATCTGTATGCCAAATTCTTTTCCCATGTTTGGGAAATTTTCTGCTATGATTTCTGTAAATAGTCTTTTTGTGCTATTTGTGTTTGCTCCTGCTTTTTAACTCACATCTATTACTCTTAAATTATTTTTCTTTTCATCATCTTGTAGCCATTGAATTGTTGTTTCCTGGTTCCTTGTTATTTTTAAGAGATCTTTTCTTTCATGATAGCTAGCTCCAATCATGTCTTCCAGATTTGGAAGTCTATCTTCAATCTCTTTCAAGTCATTTTGCCAGTTTTCAATGGCGTTTTTAATTTCCTGGATATCTCTTTGAATCTGTTTCATGCATTGTAATCCCTCCCTTTATTGTTCATTTAACCTTTCCATCATTTTCCTTTGCTCCATTTTTATTTTTATTTTTTTTGCTGCACCAGGGATCGAACTCACAGCCTCGTGCCTGCCAAGCAGGTGCTTAAACTGCTGAGCCAAACTCCTGGCCCTGGTTTTTTGCGGCAGGGTCGCACTATGTAGCTCAGGCCGGCCTTGCTGCTCCATTTTTTAAATCTATGTTCTTTAGATATGCTCAGCAATTCTTTCATTATGCTTCTGATTTCTTATTTTACTTGAGATATTATTTCTGATCTGATTACTCTTACAGCCTCATGAAGTTGTTTCTTTACTTCAGTTGCTATCCTTTGAGATTTCAAATGTGTGACTTCCATTTTCTCCCATATTTGTTCTGTTTGGGCTGGCAATCTGAGATTGTCTTTTGCTCCTTTGTCTTGACATTTTCCTGGGTTCTTCCCAAGAAGCCTGTTGTGAGGTCCCAGGCACTTTGCACATTGACTCAGTGTATGGTAATGGGTCAGGAAACTGAATTTCTCCAAACCCAGGTTCCAAGGGAGGAAGTGGGGGGGCAGGCTTCTCCAGATCTATGTGGCTACACTGAGGCTTTCCCAATGGCCATTGGTGTGTGGCAGTGGGGCTGCTTCTTCTCTCAGCCTCAGTGACTGCACCAGGATTCCCCCAATGAAGTCAGGTGCAGAGGGATAAGTTTTTCTGATTCTCCCCACCCACACTGGCTGTTTGTGGGAAGCAAGCATCTAAAATGGTGGCCTGCAGGCACTGTGATTTTATCTGGCTGTTTCTCACTGTCTGTGCTAATTACGTGAGTGAAGCAAGCTTCCTGATAGTGGAATACATGCAGGGGCAGGTCTCACTGTATCTCCCTGCCCATGCTGGCTGTCCACAGAAAGCAAGTCTTCCAATGGTGTTGCCATACATGGGCAGGTCTGGTGTTTTCTCACCACACACTGGGTGCCCACAGGAGGCAAGCTTTCCAATGGTAGTGGGCATGCAGGGGAGGGTCTGGTGTTTTCTCCCTGCCCATGCTGGCTACCTGTAGAAGCAAGCTTTTGCGCTACTGGAATTTAAGGTGTTCAGGTAGGAGAAAAGAAATGAAAAGCAGGTACAAAGAAGATAAGGAAATTGAGATGCTAAAATTGTATTTTTAAGAAACACTGCAACTTTAAGATGAGCCTCTTTCTCATCCAGGAAACCCAAAGAATTCACTCAAAGAAACTCCTAAAGTCTTTTTACCATAAGCCTGTGAATCCAGGAACTAGACTTGTCCTTTTCACCTATAAATTGCTTTTTCTCCCTCTCAAATGAGAGGGAAAACCACTTCCTGGAGTGAAATTGGGCAACTATGGGTTAACTGTACAGTTAAGCTCCCTAAGGAAATTGGTGGTTATGACTACAGCTATATACAGCTACAGCTGTGATGTAATGTCAAAGGAGTATAATGGTCTTGGAAACTCCTGTCAGAGCTTCCCACTCTGCCTTGATCACTGTTCATCCCTTAACCACTGCTCTACTTCTGTAACCTGGCTTCACACTGAAGTGAAAAATTGCCCTGTAGAAAAGAAACAATATAAAAGTAGAAATAAAGGTTTGATCAGTTCTCTCAAGAAGATGCAACTCCCTTGCAGAAATACTGGTAAAGAAAGGATGTACTTTCTGCTCCTCTGTGTGCTGGTGGCTCTCTTTGGGATATCATTTGTCTCCTGCTTTACAACAAGCCAGTATATATCAACTTCAAACACATGTAGATGCCTTGCATTGTAACCTGCTATCTAGAGAATACACATCTACATCACATACCTCGAAGACATTCCTTAAATGTACCCCATGCCAATTTATAATATCTCTCACTAGTATAAGCACCCACACACCACTCTTAGTTTGTTGCCAAAGTAAACCCTTTTCATGTCCTTTTACTGGCTCATCCTGTTACATTTCAGTGGGCCAATAAGAATCCTTTTATGTACAAACAGGGAAGAATTGGAAAATATGTATCTATGTTTACTGAAGATCAAAGGAAAGATAGTAGCAAAAGCAAAAGAGGAAAAGGTAAAAGAATGGCCAATAACTCAGGCTTTTAGCGTTTAAAGTTAGAGACTTCTGGCTTTAAGTGACTCCCATTGAATCTCTCAGTGGCACCTATGGCATCTATGCTTTGCTATTTTTTATCCTTCTTAGGATAATGAAAGCATGAATAAACAATAAAGTGCTGTTTACAATTAAATGGTGTGAAAGGAGTCACTCCCTCAGCTTCTTGGTTTCTAGTTGTAATATTCCCCCTCAAAAGGCCTAGTCCCTGTAAAATTTTGAGGAGAGCTGAAGGAGAGAGATGAATCTTCTACAGATACTTCTACCTGGATAGAGACATTAGTCCTACCTATGCTAAGACCAAGGAATTCTTACCCTGACTCAGTTCAAAGGAGCTGAGCCCTTTGTCTAAAGATTTTCTGATGAACCATGGATGTGAAAGCTTCATCTTGAGTGATGGTCACCACCAGAAATTCAATAGCTAGCAAACAAGAAGATAAAATTTCACAAAGACAGCAAGTATGTAAGATCTAGATATCAAGGCTATTAGAAGCACTAATAAAGACCATGTCCAGGACAATAACCAAGACCCCAATTGTAGATGTTTGGTCAGGACACCCATGCCTCAGTTTTTTATGGAGCTTAAAAGCATGGTCAGCCAGTTTTTATGCCATGTCTCTTATTATTTTAGACCTATTGACAAAGAAATACATTTTTCTTTTAAGAACAAACATAGCCCATTTGTTTCAGCTGTTAGGAGAGATCTAGTCCCCTCTGGTATTATACGCCCACTGCTACTAGTAAGTCTATCTTGTCTTAAAGGAAGGTAATGTTCTGAGAAAGTTCATTGAGGCAGTCTGTCAAGTTCTTAGGTGACTGTTAATGATAGCAGAAAGGTATGATTAGTTTTAGATAGCAGAAAGGCATGATTAGTTTTAAAGACTCATATGGTAGACACTTTTTATTATCTCTATTAGAGACAATTTTTGAATAATACAGGATGATCCCAAAAGAAGCAGAGAAAACCCAAAGATATCATGTCATAACTTGGAAAAGGAACCTTAAGTGCAGTAAACAAGACAGTGGACAGTCTATTCACATGAATTATTTAGAGGAAGAAAACCATTTTACTTGTCTGGTTCATCAGATTTGTTGCTGTTTTCCTCTCTGAAAAGAAACTTGAGGTCATTTATTGGTTCACGTTGTATGAAGTTCATGGTCCTTCTTCATCTTCTGGTATCTCAGGCAGTTTGAATTTTACCCTGAAGAGGTGAACCCAACTATCTACTCCATGTTCTGTAATGACAGGAGAAGTGATCAATAAGGTTGTGAAAGGTCCATTCTTTTTGGGTGAGAGTTAGTCCAGGGTTCCACTCCCATTCCAGGTCTTCATCAAAACCTGATAACCAATGCAACTTTGGGTTGATAATTATTGTTAGTTTTTGAGAAGTCTCATATTTCCACACTCTTGGAGGGCCTATTGGAAAGTTCCTAAATGCATCATATGTTCAAGTAGCTGGGAGGATTCAGTGTCAGTAAGTAGATCAGGTGTCAAAAGAGACCTCCCATAAAGTACCACAAATGGGCTGAGATTATGTTTGGACTGCACGAAGTCTCATTAAGGAAATAGGAAGGGCACCTGCCTACACACTTATAGTGGGTTTCTTGACACAGGTTGGCTAAGGTTGATTTGAGAATTTGATTGTCTCACTCAAATTTTACTGATGATCGGAGTCTCTATGCAGTGTGGAGGTTATATTAATTCCTACTGCCTTAGCAACTCCCTGTGTGGTTTGAGACATGAGAAAGCCCCTTTATCATTCTGGATAGATCTAGGCAGTCCAAACCCTAGGGATTATTTCTTTAAAGACGACTTTTGTAATCTCTAGAACCCATTCTGACCTGACTGGAAGGCCTCTATCCACACAGTAAAAGTATCAGTTCATACCAGGAGATGTGTATATTCCTTGCATGTAGGCATATGGGTGAAATCTATTTGGCAATCTTCTCCAGGGGAGGTTCCATGCCTTTGTACTGTTACAGACATGGGGCAAGAGACGTCTGTGGTTTATTTAAGACATGGACAAGACATGTCTTACACAACTAGTTTATAATATTATAGATTTCAGGCCTGCAAAAAAACCCATGTGCTATAGCAGTGGTGGAATCTCATCATGAAGGTCTTTCATAGTGTATGCTAATTCTAAGTCAAAATCTTGGTTTTGGACTATGGATAAAGCTGTTGATGGGCCAGAATTATATTGAAGAGCAGCTTGATTGTCAGTGAAATCTGCTTTAGAATTACCTTGGCATCTTTTTCACAATGGGTTGTCTGTAAGAGCACAGGTGTAATGAAAACCACCTCTAAATCGAAGGCAACATGGGAAAGGAAAAGATTCACATTAATATTGTCATCATTGGACATGTGGATTCCAGAAAGTCCACCACTACTGGCCATCTGATTTATAAATGTGGTGACATCAACAAAAGAACAATTAAAAAATTTGAGAAGGAGGCTGCTGAAATAGGGAAGAGTTCCTTCAAATATGCCTAGGTCTTGAATAAACTGAAAGCCAAGCATGACCATGGTATCACCATTGACATCTCCCTGTGGAAATTTGAGACCAGCAAGTATCACATGACTATCTTTGATGCCCCTGGACACAGAGGCTTTATCCAAAACGTGATTACAGTACATCTCAGGCTGGCTGTGATGTCCTGTTTGTTGCTGCTGGTGTTGGTGAATTCAAAGCTGGTATCTCCAAAAATGGGCAAACTGTGAGCATGCCCTTCTGGCTTACACACTGGGTGTGAAACAACTAATTGTCAGTGTTAACAATATGGATTCCACAGAGTCACCCTACAGCTAGAAGAAATATGAGGAAATTGCTTTGAAGTCAGCACTTACATTAAGAAAATCAGACTCGAGCCGGGCGTGGTGGTGCACGCCTTTAATCC
>RJWM01015426.1:20305-47969 GCA_004363535.1 Dasyprocta punctata
GCGGAGTGTTGTGAGTTCGAGGCCGGCTTGGGCTGCAACGCTAGCGCAAGGCTGGCCTGAGCTATACAGTGCGACCCTGCCTCAAAAAACCAGGGCCGGGGGTTTGGCTCAGCAGCTTACGCGTCTGTCAGGCAGGCGCGAGGTTGTGAGCTTGATCCCCGGTGCCACAAAAAAAAAAAAAAAAAAAGAAAATCAGACTCCTCCCAAGATGGCAGAACTGTAAGCAGCAAGGTAAATGGCCTCTCTAAAAGATACTGTCCAGATGCTGGAATATAGCAATGTGGGGAGGATAAAAAGGAAGGAGACAGGTCCTCTGAACCCAAGAAGAATCTAAAGTGAGAATTGAAGCCCACAGAAAGAGTGGAAAGATGCACTTAGACGGGGAGACCAGTGGCTGGCAGTGCCTCTGCCTGGAGCCAGACCCTCTCTGTGAAACATGTTCCTGGAACCTGGGGACACACGGTCCGAGAGCTGAGACCACAGCAGCTGTGAACCTGGAGCCATCAGCCGGAAAGATGGCATCGGAGGAGAGTGACAGTGAACAGGGGGAGCCGACCTGCAGAACTGTGAGTGGAGGTTCTCACCCTCCCACGTGAGGGAGAGATAAGTGGGGAGACATCTTGGAGTTGGGCTGGGAACTCCTGGCTGGGCGCAGACTTGTGGAGGTCACTCAGGTTGAGCCCTGTCCCTGTGCGCATTCTGGGGGCCACCTCGGAGGGTCCCAGTGGGTGACAGGCTTGGTCTGAAGACGGTGGCTCCGTGTGCACTCCAGGAGTGTTACGGAGAGTCCGTGGGTGACCAGTTCACCAGCCCAGGTTCACAGGCAGCGGCCGGCCCCTATGCGCACCACACAAGCCATTGTGGTGCCAAGGCAGGCTGGGGAAAGGCAGTGGATAGTGCTGTAACAGTGCCCCCAGTGGCAACCATCAGATATCCATAGTCGGCCTCAGCTGGAGGAATCAGTCTCACTTTGGAGAGGTTATGGCCAATGTAGGGAGCGCCTGGGTCCCCAGTACCAATTCGCCCAGGGGAACGAAGGAAAATGCCAAGACAAAAAAGCAGGGGGCAGTCTCTGGCCTTCAGTTCATGCAGAGCAAATCCAGGAGATGCAAATGCAGAGGAGATCGGGAGTCCCACAACTGAAGTTTCTAAGGTGATGGAAATGGACGTAAAGAAACAACTTCAAGAGGGCATAAAAGAGATTAGAGCAGAAATGCTGACTCAACTAAAGGAAGAAATGAAAACCATAATAAAAGATCTGCTAGGCAACCCTAAAGGAGACATAGATGAAAAAATGAAGCATAGGAAAACGAAGGAAACCTGGAATGAACAATACAAAAAAGATTTAGAGTACATGAAACAGATTGAAAGAGATTACCAGGAATTCAAAAAGTCCAATGAAAGTTGGCAAAACCACCTGAAGGAAACTAAAGATAGACTTTTAAACCTTGAAGACAGATTTACAGCTCATGATCAAGAAAGGAAAGATCTCTTAAAAATAACAAGAAACCTGGAAGTAACAATGCAACAACTACAAGACAACCCAAGGAAACATAACTTAAGAATTAAAGGTGTGAGTGGAAAAGCAGGGGTCAATACAAATCCAATTAAAAGCCTATTTACAGAAATAATTTCAGAAAACTTTCCAAACATGGGAACAGGAAGAGACTTTCAGATAAGTGAACCATATAGAACTCCAGCTAAACATAACCAAAATATACCTACACCCAGACATATAATAATCAAGATCCCAGAAATTCAACACAAAAACAGAATATTAAGAGCTATTAGAGAAAAAGAACAGATCACCTACAAAGGAAAACCCATCAGAATCACGACAGACTTCTCAACACAAACCATCCAGTCAAGAAGAGCTTGGAGTGAAGTATTTCAAACTCTGAAAGAAAACAACTTTCAACCCAGATTGATGTACCCTGCAAAACCATCTTTCAAAATCAACAGAGAAACAAGATACTTGCACAACAAAGAACAACTAAAGGAATTTATGACAACCAAGCCAACCCTACAAAGAATACTGAAGGACATTTTAGAGAGAGATAAAAAAAAGTCCACAGCTCCAGAAACAGCAGCAGAGGGATATCACTGAGTGGGGCAGACGATTGAATAATCCATCATCAGGATTTGAGTCCAGTAATGTCTTCAATGAGCTGTACAGTTAGATCTTATTCTATCTCGACCTGTCTAATTTTATTATATAGGATGACATAGCTATTCCAAAGATAACAAAATATATTAAGATAGCCTTTATTGATATTTAATCACCTTGTTTTGAAACCCTGTATTGCTTTCATTGTTCTGTTTTGAGTGATTTTAACCTATGTTGGTTTCTTTGATTGTATTATAACAGATGATATAGGTAACTGCTTAGAAGATAATATGAAGTATTATAGAAATTAGCGTTGTATTACTATGTATTGCTTCCATTGTTTTATTTGTTATTGGTTTTATTCAGTACTATATTGCTTGATTATATTAGGCCCGATGGTATGGGCAGTTATTTTGAAGATAACAAGAGGTATTACAAGAGGAAAGGAGGAAGGAAGGAAGGGAAAAGGAAGAAGACAGATTTATATGTAGGTATACATAAGATGGTCAAAATGACTATACGACTAAATGCACTAACTATTGAAAGAGAACAGTTGATACTCATGATTGGATCAATTTTACATGTCTATATCTGTCAATCTGAGCAACCCCTTTGAAGGTAACGACATACAATGTTACAACCACTGTCAAATTCCAACGACCTCATTTTGTAAACCTATAATGTTACAGTATCACATTTGTTCTTGTTGTTTGTTGGTTCCTTTAGCTTTTTGTTTCTCTTTTCTGTGACCATTGTTTTATTTTTTATTGGCTTTATTCTGAACTATTTTGTTTGATTGTATTAGGCCTGATGGTATGGGCAGTTATTTTAAAGACAGCAAGAGGTATTCCAAGGGGAAAGGAGGAAAGAAGTAAGGGAAAAAGAAAAAGACATAAACTTATAAAAAGGTGTACATAAGATAGTTAAAATGGCTATATTACTAAATGCATTAACTATTGAAAAAGAACAGTTAATAGTCATATGATTAGATCAATTTTGCATGTCTATATCTGTTAATCTGAACAACCCCTTTGAGAGTAGCAATACGCAATGTTATAACTACTGTCAAGTTCCAACCATCTCATTTTATAAACCTATAGTGTTATTATATCAGATTTGTTGTTGTTTGTTTGTCTCTTTTGCTTTTTGTTTCTCTTTTCTGTGTCCATTTTCTCTTAAATTAAAAAAGAAAAGAAAAGAAAATCAGCTACAACACTGACATGGTAGCTTTTATGCCAATTTCTGGTTGAAATGGTCACAACATGCTGGAGCCAAGTGCTAATATGCCTTGGCTCAGGGGATGGAAGGTCACTAATAAAGATGGCAATGCCAGTGGAACCACTCTGCTTAAAGCTTTGGATTGCATCCTTCCACCCACTTGCCCAACTGGCAAACCTTTGCAGCTGCCCCTCCAGGATGTCTACAAAATTGATGCCAGCAGTACTGTCTCCATGGGCCGAGTGGAGACTGGTGTTCTCAAACCTGGCATGGTGGTCACCTCCACTCTAGTCAATATAACAACTGAAGTAAAGTCTGTTGAAATGCACCATGAAGATTTGAGTGAAGCTCTTCTTGGGGACAACGTGGGCTCCAGTGTCAAAAACATTTCTGTCAAAGATGGTCGTTGTGACAATGTTGCTGAAGACAGCAAAAATGACCCACTGATGGAAGTAGCTGGTTTTACTGCTCAGATGATTATCCTGAACCATCCTGGCCAGATCAGTGCTGGCTATGCTCCTGTACTGAATTGTCACACAGCTCTCACTGCTTGCAAGTTTGCTGAACTGAAAGAAAAGATTGATCACCAGTCTGGTAAGATGCTGGAAGTCGGGCCCAAATTTTTGAAATCTGATGATGCTGCCATCATTGACATGGTTCCAGGCAAGCCCACGTGTGTTGAGAGCTTCTCTGACTACCCACCTCTGGGTCATTTCACTGTTCACAATATGAGACAGATAGTTGCTCTGGGTGTCATCAAAGCAGTGAAAAAGAAGACTGCTGCAGCTGGCAAGGTCACCAAGTCTGCCTGGAAAGCTTGGAAGGCTAAATGAATGTTACCCCTAACACCTCTCACCCCAGTCTCAATCAGTGGCAGAAAACTGGTCTCAGAACTGTTTCTCCCAACTGATCAATTAAGTTTAATAGTGAAAGACTGGTTAATGATAACAGTGTATCATAAAACCTCCAGAATGAAAGGAGAATGTTTTGTGGACCATTTGTGTGTGTGTGTGTGGTGATAGTTTTTAAATTATTAGTTTTTAAAATCAACACTTTTTAATGGGAACAATTTGACCAAAAGTCTGTCACAATTTTAAGACCCATTAAAACGAAGTTTAATGTGAAAAAAAAAGAATTACCCTGGGAGAGGGAGTCTGTGGAGCCTGGATGTCCCTTGCAGTAGACAACTGCTGCCTCTCCAGGGAGATGTACTAGCTCAAGGAGGTTGATGAAGTCTGGTCCCTGTTTTACTGAAGAATGGCAGTTGGTAACCTGTTTGCAGCATGTGCCTATAGGACCAGAAAAGCATATTTGGACTGAGTGTATACACTGACTCTTTTGCCCTAGGCAAGCTGGAGACATGAATGAGAAAAATAAATTCTGACGTGGGCAGGAGTCATAGTAGTAAGGCCTCTTGATTCAGTGATCTGGATGGGGGTAACCATGGCAATACCTGCCGTACAAATGTCATCCTTTAGAGACCTTCTGCCATCAGTGTACCCTGTGCTAGTCAATCCATTTAATGACTGGTCCCTCAGGCTGGAATAATTTTGCATGATTGTCAGGTCACATTCATGCTCTATTTGCGAGTTGGTTGAGAAGAGTTTGGCTGGGTTTAAAACAGTGAAAGATTGAAGAGAAACATCTGGGTTTTCAATAAGAGTGGCATGATATTTAGTGAGCTTTTCTCCAGTCTTTCCACAAATGACCCTTGTGTTCTAACAGAAATTTAACTTGATGTGGAGTTAGAAGTAAGAGCTTTAGTCCTAAAATTATTTCAGAAGATTCCTGGACTGAAAGTGCCATAGTTGCCATAGTTTTTGTACAGCTAAGCCAGCCCTGTGATACTTCATTCAGTCACATGCAAATGTAAGACATAGGTTAGTTTTCCAGGCCTAGGTGCTGATTTAGTATTTCTGTGCTACTCCCAGTCTCTCAGCTATGAAGAAGGGAAAAGGCTTAGCTAGGACTGAGATGATTAATGTTGGGGCGTACATCAAGGCCTATTTTAGGGTTTGAAAAGCCACTTGATCAGCTGCTGTCCATTTCTGGGGTTCAACTTCTCATCCTCAAGTTGCCTCGTACAGTCATTTGACCATTATTCCAAAGTGGGGTAACCATATGCAGCAGAAGCCTGTCATGCCCAAGAAAGCCTTGAGTTTCTGTTTGGACTCTTGAGAATACAAATGGAAGATTGCCTCTGTTCTCTTGAGAACAGTTGTCTTTGTCCTAGAGTTAAGATGTATCCAATATAAATCACCTTTTATTGAGAAATTTGGCCTTGTTTTATGTCACCTTGTATCATCATTTTGCTAGAAAACTGAGAATCTTGATAGTATTCTTATGAGATAGCTCCTTAGTGGAACTACAAATGAATAGGTAATCCACATACAGTATTAAGCTTCCCCTTCTGAATTTTAGGTCTCTTCGGCCTTGAGCTAAAGCTCTTGCAAAGAAGCAGGGGCCATTTGTAAAGCTCTAAAGCAAGACAGTCCAAGTATACTGCTGGGAAAATCCTGTTTGTTGATCCTTCTACTCAAATACAGAAAGAAATATGGAAGATAAGATCCACAAGACCAGCAGATAAGCATAAACACCCTTGATGCTAAACAAAGAGCTGCCCAAGTCTAGGGTAGTCACCAAGTATTCAATGGAGAAAAACAACACAACAGGCCAGGTCCCTGTCTCCTGGTATCATTCTGTGGGCAGCCTAAGAGTGGCCTTTTTCCCTCCTTAACTCAGCTTGCACCCATCCCTGCTGAAGCTGGTGCCAGTGTCTCCAAGATAGACTTTCCACATTGTGGGGGTCAACAACAAAATGTAAGTCCAACTGACTGGTAGGGGTTCTCCTGTCTCCCAAGATGGAAAACTTTTGCGTCGAAATCTAGTCATTTTCACATGGTTAGGTCAGTGTTTATTCTGCACCAACAGGCATCTCAGTCACTTGTAAAAAGGAAACTAGAGGAAAAAGTGAGTTACTGTCTTTTTGGTTAGGATCTCTGGTTACCCTCTTCTGCTAAGGATTCTCTTTCTACTATTTACAAAAAATCTACATAAAAATCCATAGAACAGACTAATAGGTTTAGCAAGGTCATGGCACAAAGTCAAAAAGCCATATACAAAAATCTAGTGCTGGCCTATATACAAGCAATGAACAATTCAAAAGTAAAATTGTAAAGGTACAAGTTACAGCATCACAAAAAAGCTTAAAGTAACAATACTATATAAATCTACCAAAATACAGTCATTATCTGTATCCTAAAAACTATAAAAACTGATCAAAAGTACTCAAATACAACCTAAATAAGTGGAGAGAGACTATGTATGTGAATAGGACAAATATCAAAACACTAATTCTGTCTAAACTTATCTATGGATTCACCTCAATATGTGCTGAGGATTCTCGATGTCTCTTGGCTTCTGATGCCTCCAAGGTCTGGTGGAGTCTCTGGACTGCTGATGCCTCTGATGTTTTGTGTGGTCTCTGGGCTGATGTGCAATAAACTCCCTTGACTTTTGCCCCATGAGGTCTACCTAGGTTTAGTAATATCCTCCTGGTTGGCTTACCAGGTGTTATATTTGAATGAGCCAATGTGATGAAGAATGGACCTGAAGTGAAATACACATAGAATACAAGAAAATTTATTTAAAAGATATAAAGGAAGAGATCTTGAGAAAGACGCCCAGATAGGTCCTTTGTCTAGGAATTTTTAAGTGGCTTCAAAGGCAGCTTAGTCTGTTGTACAATTAACAAGATCTGTATCTTATAGGAGACTGCATACCATTTAGGGTCCTATTTATGCACTGGTCGTATTATGTCCACGCTGTGCCAAGGGACCCTTCAACCAGTGGTTTACCTGAGCACGCTTTGGTCATACTCTAGGGAGGACCTTGACCACTGAAGTATATCTGATAGATTTTTTTGGAGCAATCCTCAAAAGTAATGACTCCACAGACTCCATTTTAAGCTTTCTGGCTCTATTTTGGGCCGTGGTGTTTACTGCCTAATAGAATTCTGACTTCTGTACCACTTGTTTCTGATAGTTACTGAGAGACACAGGTAGCTGCTCTACAGTATCATCCCTCCCTTCTCCCATACTAATAGAGCTCAGTTGTTTTGTTGATTCCATCTTCTCTTTTATGATTGAAGTACCTTGCTACAACAGTTTCAAGTGGTCAATATTTTTTTATTCTTTCACATGTGTTCTACTTTCATGGATCTCCATTGTCATTTGATATCAGAAATTCTGTTTGCGATCTCTGTATTTATACCTAAGGCAATAACGGAACATTCCTATTTACCTAAAGCACATTACGTAGTAAATATTCACAGGTATCTTAGTAAGAGAACTGGGAAACCATTATCAGTTATCCTTGCCCTAGAGTTTCAGGGTTCCTGAAGTTGCGTACATAGCTCCCTTAACAACTGCTGGGTTGGGGTCTAAACTTATCTCACATCAAGTGTATCGACTGGGAACTATTACTGTTTACCTCTCAACCTCCTGGAAAACATCCTTAATTCCATTTGATTCTTTTCTCTTCATTTTTTTTTTGTTTTGGCACCAGTCTTCTGAAGTCCTTGGACAAAGTCTACAGACTGGGACTCCAACAGTGCAGTTCATTACTGTAACTCTATCTACTTGGAGTCTAGTGATTACCTGGCAAGACCTGCCCTCCCTATAACAGGCTCTATCACTTCCTAACAGGAGATCTATCTTTGAAAAGCCACTTTGTGCCCTCTGCCCTGGACACCATAGAGAGACAAACAATGAAACTAAAATGATAGTAGGATCTTTCTCACCAGTGCATATTCTTTGTGTGGTAATCATGTTTCTAACAATTTAAATCTGTACTTCAGAGACAGGCTGAAGGCTATACTTACTGAGAGCCCAAAAGTCACAGGAAATTTTCTACTTCAATTTTGAAACAATATAAGAAATAAGAAACAAGGCCAAAAGGTAAACAGGATAAGGGTGCATTTTTTTTATTTTAAGGGAAAAAAAACACAAAATTTCAAAACAAAATAAAAGCAGAATAACAAAAGTTAATACACCATGTATTGTTATCTTCAAAGTAGTTACTCAGCGTACAAAATTTAGGCATAAAAAATCATACTAACACAAATCTTTACTTTCAATGAACTAAGAGAAAATAGCAGTATAACTAACCTGTATTTTTTATCCCTTTTCCCTTCCTTCATTTCTCCTTTCCCTCACCTTAATTCCTCTTTCCTTTTGAACAATTTCCTGCCATTTCACAATATCCAAATTTGGGTATCTGAGATGAATACAAATTTCTCAGATATGAACATCAAATAAATATATGAAAAAAATGTTCAACATCCTTGGTCATTCAAGAGATGCAAATTAAAACAACACTGAGGTTCTATCTCTCTCTGGAAAGAATGGCTACTATCAAGAAATCAACCAAGAACAAATGTTGGAGGGGCTGTGGGGAAAAAGGATCCCTTCTCCACTGTTGGTGGGAGTGCAGACTGGTGCAACTACTGTAGAAATCAGTATGGAGATTCCTCAAAAAACTAGGATTAGGATGCAAATTTTACGCTTTCTTGCACTCAGATTTTAGTTTTAGATCTCTCACCGAGTTGGTAGGTGTCATTTCTATAAAGAATGAGAAATGTCATCATGTACTAGCCAATTTCACTTTCATTCTTGTCATTACTAGTACTATAATTCAAATTTTCTACTGCATTTCCAAATTTTGCAATACAAACTTTCTTAAGAAATTCAAAAAACATAGAATGTAATGAAAGTTATGTGTCTTTTCTACTGCTGATTCCTATACTTTCTCCCCAGAAAGACCCAAGGATGCCAATGTCTCATTAAACTTTTAAAAGATATACTTGTAAATACGTATTTTTATAAATAATAATGTCATATATAATTTTGATCTGACTACATATATGCTTTTGGGCATGCTTACTTCATTTTTCATATTAAATTTACAATATCCTCAAGATCATTCTATATGTAGTGAAATAGAGATCCACTCTCATTTCTTATATTCCAATATCAACACATAATAAAATTTATATTATGAAATCACACAGATGACATTTAAGGCATTTTCCATTTGTGCAATTAAAAGAAATATCTCAATGGACTTCTTCATATAAGTATATACATATACATAGTTGCAAGGGTGCTTAAAAGCATATATCATCTGTAAACAGGTACAGACATTTGTTTTAACATAGTCCAGACACAGATACACTCCAATAAGAAACTTATGTTTAAAATTTTGCTAAATGAAAATGAAAAACAAATTAGGCCAACACATGCATCCACCATCCATAATTTTCTTAAAAAAATTTACTGAAAAAGTGAGCCAATGCCTTTCAAAGCATTACCAAGAAGTTTACCAGGAGCACACAATACTGTACTTATCCCTTCACCCACAATATGCAAGGCTCGTGTAATAAAGGAATCATTATCGTTTTCTGTAGCTTTGATTCTATTCTTCAGATGCTTTATCTCCGCATTCATTGCCTCAGATTTCTTCTTCCATCCTTCTTCAAGCAAATCCATTTGGAGCTAAAATAAATAGATGAAAGTTGAGAAGGAAGTACATTTTTTATACTACTACTATTTTAGGAGTGACATTTTGTTTGCAAAGTTTTTCAAACTGAATTTATATTACATTTACAAATGTTTTTGCAATTATCACAAAATAACTAAACAACAAACAATATTATCTGAATTGGACCAGATATTGTGAGAAGGAAGTATAGTTTAGCTTTATTAATATTCATTCGACACTCAGTCCTTCGTGCTGAAGTATGAGCACAAATTGTGTTTTTGCCAAAAGAAATATCTTTGGTCTTATTCTCAGTCCCTCTTAAGTGGCATGGTAATGATATGATGATGGTAGAAACTTGTTAGCTGATCCAGAAATTTGTTATATAACTTTCAGATGGAAAAGGAGAGAAGTCCTCTGATATCATAAGCTCACACCTGTAGGCTATCCACACGGGGTATTTTGCTTTACATCTAAAATATCCCCCAACATGCTCATGTGTGTTGAAGGAGATTGTTGAAGGATGAGTATGGGGTGCCATACTCATCAGCAGATTCATCCATTGATGAGTTCAGAAGCCAAATATGCTGTGAAGGAGGTGGGGCCTGGTCAAAATTAGGTCACAGTTCTTCCCATTCTGGCTGGCACAACCTGAACACTTTCTCCTTCACCATGCCTCTGTGCCATGCTATTTGTGCCTTAGAACTGGCCACTATGGACTGAACTATAAGCCAAAATAAAGCTCTCTTCCTATAAATTATTTCTTCTTTAATGAAAAAAAACAATGATACAGAATTTCAGAACAAAATAATAGATTAACACCAGTTAATATATTGCATACTGTTATCTTCAAAGTACTTGTTCAGATTATAAGATATAGGCATGAAAAAAATGGTCAAACAATCAAACAATACTTGATGGATCCAGCTGTACCCTATCCAGCAACTCAGCACAACCCACCAGGGGAACGCCCAGCCAGCCTCACAGGACACAAAGGTACTGAGCCCAGCCCAGCCCAGGACCCCAGATCTGCTCATCAGAGACTGGCCAGAGTAACTGCAGGGCCTTGGAGAGCTTGGGCTCTGTCTGCCAGAGCACAGGGCACGTGCGAGCTCCATTTTTCAGTGGAGCGGCTGGTGCAGTGGGTCCTAGAGGTTGCAGGCCCGCCCAGCCAGGAGCAAGGCCCTGGCACTGTAGGCCTGGGACTCGCCCAGGCTTGCCTGCTGCTCCAGAGGCTCTGAACTCCTTGCAGCCAGACTCAGGGTCCAGGTGGTACCACACTCCAGGGTATGCTCCACCTAGCTGCCTGGGTCCGGGAGGTCTTAGCCCACACCCGGTAAGGCGGAGGCTCCACTAGCACACTCTGGGAGTGCATCCTCACTAGCTGCACACAAGATCCAGCTCTACTCAGTCCAGCAACTCAGCACAACCCACCAGGGGAATGCCTGGTCAGCCTCACAGGACACAGAGCCACACAGGTCCCAGAAGAAAATGACAAAACAAAAGACCAAGAGGCAGTCTCAATCCCCCAGATCACTGAGAACAAAATCAAGAGACACTGAAATGGAAGACACTGGGAGTTACACAACTGAACTTTCTGAAATCATAGCAAACGCAGTAAAGAAACAGTTCGATGAAGCTATAGAGGAACTCAAATGAGAAAAAATCTCTCAGCTAAAAAATGAAATGACAATCATTATTAAAGAAAGGTTGTGTGTATCTAAAGAAGAACAAGATAAAAAAAATAGAAGAACTTAAGAAAATGATGGAAATTTTGAACAAACAATGTAAGACGCAAACAGAATTCATGAAACAGATGCAAAGGGAAATGCAGGAAATGACAAATTCCATGGAAACTTTGAAAAACCGCTTGAGTGAAGCTGAAGATAGAATCTCAGATCTTGAAGACAGCATGGGAGCTTATGGGCACAAAAGAAAAGATCTCCTAAAAATAGTAAGGAACCAAGAAACAACAATAGGCATAAATGAAAAAGCAGGGGTCAATACTAATGACCTGTGAAGACTATTCACAGAAATAATAGCAGAAAACTTTCTAAACATGGGAAGAGAATCTGAAATACAGGTAACCGAGGCATACAGAACCCCAATTAACCATAACCAAAATAAATCTTCACTCAGACATATAATAATTAGGCTACCAGAAATACAGCACAAGAACAAAATACTAAAAGCTATCAGAGAAAAGAAACAGATCACCTATGAAGGAAAGCCTACCAGAATCACAGCAGACTTCTCAACACAAACTTTTAAGTTAAGAAGAACTTGGCGTGAAGTATTACAAATCCTGAAAGAAAGCAACTTTCAACCCAGATTGATGTACCCTGCAAAACTATCCTTAAAAATTGATGGAGAAATAAGATACTTCCATGACAAAGAACAACTGAAGAAATTTATGGCCATCAAACAATATTTGATGAACTAACAGAGATTACTAGTATAGTTATCTATCTGAGCATAGCTGCCTTTTTCCTATAAATTGTGGGAATTGAGTGTTTTGCCCTAGAATGGGAAAGTGAACATGACACCTGGAAATAACCAGTAAGTTTATTGACAGAAGCTCTCAATACTTTGAGCTTTTAAGTCTAAACATCTCTGATAGTTTTATGGCAGCATAGATCTACCTCAGGGTCTTTGGGTGATAGTAGAGCACCTGGTAATATTGGTATTGTTAATGCAGTCCACTTGCTACTGATGTTGGCTAAAGATGGTTGGAAAATGTGGTCAGTCAGGCCCTCATGAGATCATTTTATAAAATTCCAAAACAGCAACATAAATACTATTTATATTCTCTGAGTAATTATTCAAAGGAACTGTAGGAGTCAATATGATGTGAATTCTCTAGATTCTACACATGGAGCAAAATTCAAAGGAGTCATCTTGAAAACAGTAACGGTCAAAGATCCAAATTACAAACCCCAAATGGTAATTGTCCCTCCTTCCATGATCTGAAATATAACCTTCACCATCCTGCAAGGGTACCAAGGACATCAGACACCACTAAGCAGAGGCCAACTCACCTTCATTTGTTGCTCCAACATCATTTTCTGCTCTCTGAGGAGGTTTTCTCTCTCCAATGTTAACTTATTTTTCAGTTGCTCTATGTTTTCCTTGTGGGTCCTCTTTAGAGCTGCTGTTTTTTGGTGTTCCTCCTGTTCTTTCGCTTTTGAAATTTCCTGTTCCTTCTCAACTGCCTCCTTCTTGGCCTTCTCCACTGTATTTCAAAATGGAACAAAAACAAGTGAAAAGTAATTCTATTTTCCTGAGCTCAGAGCCCAAAGCAAATCAGAAAGCTAACACAGGAAAGCCACAAAATTCACACAGGTGCATGCTGTCCAGAACATGTTTCAGAACAGGATGGAAAATGTGCTGTCCCTGTAGATTACATAAAACTACAGCTCCCTTCTATTTTTTGCATTCATCAGCATGCACACTCCACAGAAGGAAAGATGCTACACATCTGCGGAAGACTTCTTGTTAGATCTATCAAAATCATTGTGGGAATCTGTGCACACTTGGGAGCTATGCTTTGCATGGTTACCTTCCATGGCCTTCTCACTGTCAGTGAGAGCTTTATCTGACTGCAGGATGATTCCCTCTATTGCTGCCTGTGACTCCAAGAACTCTTGGAACACCTCTCCTGCCTGCAAAACCAAGAAAGAGCAGATGATTTACCATTGGGAGAACAGTTCTGCAAAATAAATGTATGCACATCATTTTGCTTCAAGGTTAAAATTCTAGTGGCTCTCTAAAAGGGATCATGCTCCTCAATGTCACCAGAGATCCCTCTCGCCTCCTGCTTCCCATCTCCCTCCCTGTATCCTTCTCCCAGGGCTCCTTCCTGCCACCTGCTCGAGGTTCCAGTAGTCACAATTATGTGCAGTTGTGCAAACTACAATGTCTGGTGCTTTTATGTGTTTGCCTTCCAATGATATAAATTATATGTCTCTCTTCCTTTTACTGGCTTTATCTTTAGGGAAAATTTTTATGTATGCCAAGGCATCTGAGTTCTAAAGTAAAAATGTTCACAATAAAAAGTGGTATCACTTCACACTAGATTAAAATGTCTATCAAAGAGTTTATCATTAAGTGCATAAGGACTAACAGTTCATTATGTTCATTAATACTACCTATATAGCACATGCTCATAGGCTGGTGAGTAATATCACTCAATATGCAAGCCGTCAGGCTGGAGAGCAAAGACTGAGTGAAGCTTGTAAGTCACCAACACTTAGCACATTGCAAGTTATCTTGTTGGATGAAGAAACGGATATATTTTTCTGTCCCTTCTGATTTTTCAAACTCCTTACTGTTTCTTTAGGATGAAAATTTCCACTTTTAGGAATATATAGCAAATAGGCAGCATTAAAGACCAAAGTGATTTCAGAGGTATACCCCACTGAGAACATGCAGGTAGAGAACATGCAGGAAGCCCTAGTTTTTATCTCCAACTCTAGATGAAAGAATAAAATATTTCATGCTAATTTGACTTCTTGTTGCCCACACGTGGTTCTGAAAACCCCTTGACGGTATTCCCTAGACCCTCCCAGGCTACCCTACTCCTTACCTTGACTCCTTTCCTAGGCACTTGCCAATAGTCCTCTTCAATCTGTTTCCTTGTTTCCATGTATAGCTGATACCCTCCAGGAACAGCAAAAGTTCCTGCTGAAATGCTTTCCATTAACTCTTTTGAAAGCAAATTCAGTTCTTTCCTGCAGTATTGTTCAGATTCCTCTACATTCTTTAACAAGAAATCCTCCTTCTTATTCTCTATTGTTTCCTGCAAGACAGACACATAGAGATGTCATCACCAGGATATGTCAGAGAGGAAATAAAATCCCAGAGAAATTTTTAGGAGCATCAACTTGTTTCTCATAAGAAAAGTATTCTATCCAAGTGAGATGTGGATTGAAAGAAGATTCATAAATTTGACTTATTCAAAACTCCTAATACTCTCTGCAAGTTTAAGAGAAACTTTTGTATCTTCCTAAGTCTGAAGGTCCTCATCTGTGAGATGAAGGACTGTTTTACAGTCCCTCTGGTTTCTTTTTTGGTTCTATTTTATTAGCACATGTTTGTAGTACATAAAGTTTACATTCATCTTAGAAAGAGAGTACATGCACATAATATACCTTGGATCTTTTTTACTCTGTTTCCTCTTCCTGCCCACAACCCTCTCTCTATCTGTAGATTCCATTTCCCCATTTTCATTATTATTTTTATTGTTGTTTTCATTTATATTTATGACATATAATGTTTACATTCACTGTGGGTATTTGGTCATGTGCATGACACATGTTAAATCTTTTTACTTCCCTTGTTACCCCTTCTATGGTGTTGGGTCCATGGCTCTATCTTGAAGAATACAGTATACAACAAAGAGCAATATGGGATGAAGAATTAGGGTCTAGTGAGAGAAATTTAGTTGCTGAGAATGGGCCAGTGTGCACTGAAAAAGCAAGAAAGCTCTGGGAAGGCCTGCAGGCCTAAAAAGTACTTATCAGTAAGTATTAAGTATTGAATATAAGTATTAAGGACACCTATACTGATTATGCTTCAGTCACCCAGGGAAATTGCTGCATAATATGCTTGAGATTTGGGGGAACATGTAGTTTTAGAGACTCCATTTCCAATGAGAGTATAAATGCTTTGTGCTTGAAAGAGAGATGAGCCATGAGTTTAATGCAGTAACCACTGGGTTTCACTCTTCAATGGAAAGTTTAAGGAAAGTATTGAACAAGATGCAGTACCAAAAATGCATTTTAACCAAATTATAACCAAAAAAGTTATAATTCAATGAAATCTAAGATTCTGAGACTATACTTCTAATCTCTCTCTCTATGTCTCTTTCTCTTTCTCCCTCTCTCTTTCACACACACACACACACACACACATACACACATGCATCATTACATAACTTAGCTTCTTTTATCATTGCAAGGAATGTAATCACTGTGTATGGCAAATGCAATAATAAAAACAGAAGAAAAATTAGACTCAGTACCACCAGCTGCTTCTGGAATTCCCAATCTTTGTCCTGGAAGGAGCACTCCATGAAGACCGCAATGGCCTCCTTCTCACAGGCCGCGTGCTCATCCAGCAGCTCCTGGAGCGAGTCTGTGGGGAGCTGCAGGCGCCGGGCCATCTGCTTGCTGTAGTGGTCGGCTGCCTTCTGCACGGCTGCTGCATTCTCACGCTGGGCCAGAGTGGTCACTGCATTCTCCAAGCAAGGCCCAGCACCATTGCTGATGGCATTCACATAGATCTCCACCAGAGACCCTAGGCCTGAATGATACACGAATTTTAGGGAATAAATGGGAAAGTTATAATTCAATGAAATCTAAGATTCTGAGACTATACTTCTAATCTCTCTCTCTATGTCTCTTTCTCTCTCTTTCTCCCTCTCTCTTTCACACACACACACACATACACACACACACACACACATGCATCACTACATAACTTAGCTTCTTTTATCATTACCTTTACTCTTGTACTAACACCTTTATTTATGTGATTCTCCAGATCACAGTTAAAGAAAAACCTTAGTATCAGTATCTAGCTTCATCTAATATTCTAAAGTATACATGGAAAATATAAATCCCCATTAAAACTGAAAGACAAATTGATTACATAAGTATTAATAAGACAAGATACCTCACACTATATTTCCTTCTAATTCTGAATCTTCTAGTGTATTTTCAGGGACTTAGAGGCTAATATTTATATTTGGACTGCTTTAAAGTTTTAAAACACACTTTCTACTCTCCTTACAAAGAAAAATTTGCATGTAAGACTTTCCAAGAAATTGAATATATCTATTTTGAGACAAAGTTAGTGATTTTTATTATTAATGCAGAATTTTGTCAGAGATGTAGAACCCACACATATCTCCAACCAAGTGTACAGTTTTTAAGTGGAATTTGTAAACCTTAGTAAGATAATAAGATATGCACATCTTTATAGAGAATCAGTATATGTATATTATAGTTATATGCACAACTGAACAAAAATAATGAAAAAATGCTATGTAATGTATTCAGCATGTATTCTTCTGCACAGAAATGCATAAAGAAGACTCACGATTCCCAGTGACCACAATTCCCTCTCTGAGAGTTTTGGTCTTTTCACGAGTGAAGACATAAGAACAGAAACTCTTTGTTTGTTCCATGAATTTAGGATCCAGTTGGTCTTCTGAGGCATTCTCAATATTGGCTAGGAGATCGATGTCATTTGTTGGCCTATTAAAGACAAAGCACTTCCGACTTGGAAAGAATTTCCGGATGCACTCCTTGGCATCATTAGATGCTTGTGCACTGGGATTATCACCTGTGAAATGGAAAAATAGAATACAGTGGCAATAGTCTTGCATTGGAAAATTAGTTTTGTCCCCAGATTGCCATATCTTACAGAGTTCTACACCTACACGTGCCTTTGTCATAGACATTTAATAATTATTTGCATATCAAACTTATACCAATAACATTACAGGCATGATTCTTAGAGCGACATCTTACTGCAGTGAAAACAGAAACTTTGCCTGGTATCCCCAGATCTCAACATGGCAGCAAGTATAGAGTAGTTGTTTATTTGGTGTTTACTGATTGAAGAAAAGGTCAAATGTATATATCTAGCCTACTAAATGCCTTGTTGAAATTGAGCTGGTAGGCAATAATGAAATAATTATAGCAATTTTAAGAATGCTTCCATGATTAAAGAAAATCACTTTGATGCCAAAAAGATTTCATTTAAAAGTTCAAATGTATAGTAATAGAGAATAAAACAGTGGTTGTCAGGACTGTGCAAGAAATGAAGACGTAGGTCAGAGGACACTAAGTAGCAGATGTATAGGATGTATACGTCTAGAAATCTAATATAAAAATGAGGCTAGAGTTAATGAAACTATTGTATTAAGGATTATTAAAGTAAGTCAATTTTAGTTGTTTTGTCACAAAAATAGCTATGCAAGATGATAGATGTGTTATCTGCTACATGATAGTAATGATTATACTAACTGTATGTATCCCATATCATGTTGTAAACATCAAAAAAGGGGTTTTAAAAATATCTTACATAGTATTCAATTGTATATTCAATTTGCATATTCAATTTTAGGAAGTCAAATATCACTATTAGAAAGTAATAATCCTCCCTGAGAAGAATAATACTTGTGTGAAATGTAGACACACAGTAAAATGTGCTTTGTATTATTATATCATGTTTGACAATTCTGTGATCAACTCTTCTCCTAAACAGAGAAAAGCAGATGCTAAGATAGGATACGAAATGCCTGTGCTTTAGACAGTTGTATCAACCATTATAATCTGAATTCTAAAGAACAAATTGTAAAGAACAGCATAGATTGGAATAATTTCACTGCACGTTACATTCTTTCTTAGACCTTTCAATCTTGACACAGTCACCATTTCTACAGAACTTCAGCCAGTCTCAACTACAAAGGAAATCCCAGAAATGATGGAGAGCATCAGCACATCCACCCTACAGAAACTCCCACACCCATTCTTTGCTCTGGTACCTGGAACCAGCTTCAAGGCATTCTCCAGGTACTGATCCTCTGTGATGGGATCATCACCCAACTTCAGCTGGAGAGTGAAATCTCGTACAGTCCAGACGAAGTCTGGGAAAAAACTCACAAACTCTGTAGAATCTTGTACTTCATCAGATTTTGAGGAAGACTTTGCCTTGATTAGTTGTGCGAGTCTTGTTACATAACTAGAACTTGGCTAAGGAAAAGTAAATTCCTACTTAAAATTCCCACATTTAATTAACAGAAAGTTATCATAGTAATTTTTTTCTTTCCTAAGTCCCCTCTGCTCCACCAAAAGCAAGCGACAGAGTAAGAAAAAATGACTCAATATCATCTCCTCAAACCCGTTGACATGTAGAGGTTCAGCCCCTGGAAGGATACTGCAGCTGCTCCAGGGCCTGATGGTTGATGTTTCCCACGCTATTGTAGACAAAGGTGCTGCTCAGAAGCACGGCCAGGGCGAAGATCCAGGAGTCATTCTTAGGGTCACCCTAGAAAGCACCAGAGAAAATGGAACTCAGCAGTCTGCTCTTGGAATTTCATTCAGACATTTGTCATAAAAGTCATTTATGATTTCAGGTAAGATACTCATTGTGAAAAGAACACAGACATAAAGGCAAATAACATGAAAGCAAATAATATGTCCCAAGGTCACAATTTTTAATACTCTAAGTGGATTTTAATCTCCATAAAGTTTTCCCCTCAGATGAAATAAGTGAGCCTAAAGAAGCACTAGTACTATGTCAGGTTCTCAGAAGCATAGTGAATCATGCATATTACATTTCTTTTTCCTAGACATATTTATTATCTACAGGCCAAATGCAAGAAAAATGGTCATGTTGGGCAAAAGGTACAAAATTTTTGATCAGAGTAGTGAAAATATCTAAACCAACAAAACCATGAGAAGAAAACAATGGGAAAAGCTTCTTAATACTGGGCTGGACACTAATGCATTTTTACTTGTCAGTTATTATATTTTATAAGACACCCAAAACTCAAGAAATAAAAAGGAAACTAGACAGGTGGACACTATTCAACTAAAATGATTGCAAGTAGCAAAGAATAAACCATGTGAAAAGACAACCACAGGATGGGAGAGAAATCTTTGTGATGTATGTATTTGATAAGGGGTTAATACAAAAATATTTCAGAAATTCCTACAACACAATAGAAAAACTGATCAAATAGCCCAGTTTTAAAAATTAACAAAGAAAAAAGGGATATAGCTCAGTGGCACAGCACCTGCCTTGCAAGCACAAGGTCATAGTTTGATTTCCCACACCAAAAAAAAAAATTAGCAAAGAACTTGAATGTGCATATAAATCATGTAAATGGCCAATAGATGTGTGAAACAATGTTCATCGTCTATAATTATTAGGGAAATGCCACTAAAATTCATAATGAGATGTAAAATGGCACACAGTAGAATGGCTGTTATCAAAAAGACAGGAGATAGCAAACATTAATGAAGATTGAGAAAAAAAGCATAGCCTTGTAGCTATTTTCTTGGAATACCAACTGGTGCAGCAATTAGAAAAAATATTATGGAATTTCCTTAAGAGATTAAAAATAAAGAACCACAGAATCCCACAATCTCATTCTATTTATAGTTACAAAGGAAATGCAATTAGTGTGTGAAAAAGATAACTGCACTTCCATCTTTATTGCAGCACTAATCATAATAGACATGTGTTGGAAATCTTCTAAATACTTGTCAATGAATAAATGATTAAAGATAACATTTACTCAACCATAGAGAGTATTTACTCTACCATCAAAAAGGGAAATCTTACCATTTACAGCAACAAGTAAAAACCTAAGAGAATTGAACTCAGTGTAATAAGCCAGATACAAAAAGGCAAATATTGTATTACCTCACTGAATAGTTGGATCTAAAATAGTCCAAAAAAAAAAAAAAGAGTGAACCCATAACAACAGAGAAGACAATGTTGAGTTTTGTGGTCTGAAGACGGTATAAATGGACACTAATTATGAAAATGAATAAATCTTCAGTAATGCAATGTAAGTAAATTCTGGAAATTTAAGGGACACATGGTAACTCAAGTTAGCAATACCACATAGCATACCTGAATTTTTCTAAGAGGCTACATCTCATGTATTTACACTAAAAAAAGAAAACATTATGTCTGGTGATTGTATATGTATCTGCTTGATTATGGTTTTCATTTCACAATGTATAGCAAAGCATCAAGTTGTACATCTCTAACATATATTTTATTTGCTGAGCATATCTCAGAAGAATAAACAGAATGTCTAACTCTTCTTCAGACACAAATTGGTAATACATAAATTTAGACACTATTCCCAAGTCTCAAAGAAAAAAAGATAAATCATCTAGTTCACCTACTTTTAGGAAGCTAAATACTAAAAACTCACCTTACAATATTTACCATAAGACAAAATATATTTTATAAGACCAGCACACTCAGAGACTTCTCAGAGATTTCTAGAAAGTTCTATGGGTAGTTAATGAGATTCACCATAAGAACTTTTAACCCCAAACACACACTTCATTTGGCAGTTCGGACTGTGAATCAGAAGCCTTTCATCAGACACCGAGATGGGGCTGACTCCTCCCCATCTTCTATTCAAGGCCTCCTTATGCCTCACTGTATATGGTAGAAGAGTGATGTACATTTGCATCATCTTCCAGGATGGTCAAACTCACTTCCCAATTCTTAGCAATGCTGAGGGACAAGAGCCAACACATGTGAGCTCTCTTACTGAGAAGGCTTCCAAGACCAAGTTTGAGGAATCAGTGAATACCAGAAATAAAACCCAGCACACTGCTCCCAACAAAAGATAATTCAAAGGGCAGCTCCGGCCACATTTCTCCTCAGCGAACTGACAGAGACCAGTCACTGTACAGGGCAGCACCTTTTCTCTTTCCAACCTGCTCTTTCCTATTCACCATGTTGAGAAAGACCTGTGGTTTCCTAGATGGAATGGAAGGCCCTGTTGGGGCAGAGCCTTTATTCTGTTCACTAAGATCTATACCACTAAATGCAAAAATCTGGGACACAGCTGCTCCACAAGCTTTAATTACATCACTGTAAATATTTTACCTAAATAACATGATATCTGATTTTATCTAGGAGTGAGATTAAATGGAATAGGTTTATCTCTTTCATTACAGTTATTTCTGACTTCACGAACAGACCATGGCAGTCAAATCACAAAGAATTAGAAAAACTATGTGTGTGAATCGTTCAGCCTCACCTTTTCCACATCACCCAGACCCTCAGTGTCTAGAAGGACCATGGTGTGGTTCGGCTTGTTGGGGTGGGGCATACACCACATCCAGATGCCCTTGGTTTTAGACTGAACAGTGGAGCCCAGCGGGAAGCCTGAAGGGAAGAAGAGAAACAATGGCAATGTTAGAGTTTCCACAGCAGAATAGAGACTATGACCTCAGGATTCATGAACCTGGTGGTACTTCTTTGCTTTCTCCAAGAAAACATTTTACCTATCAAGGAGCAAGGAATATTAAACATGACAATGATGATATTCAAGAACTCATGACAAAGACAAAGACATCCATGCATCAGACAAAACTGAGGTCACTGGCAATGCAACAAGAGCATTGTGAAAGTAGAGTTGAACTCAGAGTCACAGAGAAGCAGACTGAGGAGAGATCAGAGAAAAAAAGCAGGACATGGAAGTTGGAATACTACGTATTAAACAGAAAAGCAAAGCAAAAGTAAGAGTTGGTTGTCACCATGGAATGCGAAGCTCAAAAAAATGTTTAGAAAACTAAATACTCAAAGATCTCTATGTATTCATGAGAATATTTCATACAAAGAGCAAAATATGGGTGAAAAGAAACATGGGAGTCAGTGATTGAGGATAATCTGGAGCATTAGAAGGAGAGATTTTCTTCAATGACAGAAATAATATGGAAATGAATAAGAGTAAAGTAAAAATTTGCTGGTGAAAATTACAATGAGAAATTTGCTTTACTGATAAGAGTTGAGTTCTGCCTTGTTCTGACTGGGAGCAAGAAGTAAGAAGCTGAGATATAACTGGTTTCCGACACCCATAATAACACTCACCACGGTTCTGTCCAGCCAGGCGGTTCATCAAGTAGGATTTCCCTGTACGGCAGAGTCCAACAATGGCTACAGCCTCTACTGGCTGAGAAATCTTCTCAAGAATCTCTATGGCTTCCTTGTTCACTGTCATCTCTTCCTTGATGTTTTCCACCAGACAAATGGGAGCTTCCATTTTTACTTCAGGTGCCATAGCAATGTTCCAACCTACAAGAAGCTCTTATTATAAATGTTCATAAAGTTTTTGTCTCAGAAATATCGAAGCACTGGTCAACTCAGGACAGACAAAGTTTCTGCACTTTCTATGGGAGAACATGAACCTAACATTAGCAGATGCAGAAGACTTCTTCCATCATTCTCCCAAATCATTAATGATAATTTGGATTAAACATAGTGTATTAACTTCTCCAAAATCTTATTTCAATAGTAATAATAAGAACCAAGTAATTATCACCATAATTTGGGGTCTACACCATGACAAACCATGTGTACTTATTTTTTTCTTTTCTTTTTTAAATTTTATTTTAAAGATAATAAAATCCAACAAAACCTAATAGAACAAACCATGTGTATTTAACATTATAAAGTACCTGCAAATTAGACCTTATCTTAATCTCTGAACAAATGAGATAAATGCATTACCCAAAAGCGGAATGAATAAATCATAGAGACAGGATTAAAAACCTAGACAACTGAGATTAATGTCAGACTAGAAAAGTTCTGCACACTTTTTCAACCCATGGAGACCTTTTTTAAAAGCTAAAATAACCTTATAGGAATTCTGAAAGAGTCAGATGATGACTACAACCACATAAATATCCAATCAAGACAAAGCCATATTCATAATGATTGGAAATTTCCTGCTAACTTTGTTAGTCTGGTCCCTACACTATCATTAACATCATGTGTTCTTGGGCTGGAGAACGAAGCTGCCTAATTCGTTCCTATTCCCTCACTTAAACTGGAGGAGCAGAGCAGGATTCATCTGCCACCAGTGAATCTTACCTCGGTTAGCGATTCTGGCCTTTGCTTTGCCTTACGTAGATGTAAGGCAGCAATGATTCCTAGCATATGATACAGTAAATAAATGTAAACTACACTACCTGGAAACCCACAGAACTGTTGAATCACATTTGGAAATCATACATCCAATAAGGGGTTACTATCCAGAACATACTAAGAACTACAACTACTTTTACATAACAGAAAATCCAACTCAAAAGACAAAGGACAGGAATACACATTTCTTTAAAGAAGAGAAGCAAATGGCCAATAACACATGAAAACAAGTTCAACATCATTAATCACTGGTATACACTAAATTTTTTAAGAATTTATTTGAAGATGCAGTTCATGAATTGGAGAATGCTAGACTGAAAAATAAAGTGTTTGTGTTAATATCAGTGTTCTAGTGAGAGTATCAGATGCAAATCTTTATAGGGAAGATGTAAAAACAAACATGAAGAAATTGTCTGACTGCCTAAATTGCAAAATGGCCTTCTTTGGGTTACTTTGCTGAAAAGTTTTAATTGCATAATGATATGTTCATGTTTCTCAGTAGCTCAGGTTAAATTTTATGTATGACTTACATAAGCATTTATCTAAAATAATATGACCCAAACTTTACTTATGCTCACATTCTAAGCAAAGAAAGGCTATTTTAAAAGCCTAATTGTTTTTGTTTACTTACTAATTTTCCAGGCCTCATCTCCATTCTAATTTTGCTTTAACATGCAGGAATTGAAAGTCAAAATCAAATGCATTAGGATGGTTGATATCAAAAAAAATAGAAAACGCTAGATAGTATGATATGGAAAGACCTATCCTTAATGCTTCACTATTGAGAACTTTATTTATCATTGTGGAAAAGAACATGACAATTCCTCTAAAACATTAAATAAAATTAAAACATTAAATAAAATTAACCTTTGATCCAACAATTCCACTACTGGTCATACACAGTACATGCATATATACACACACGCACACAAATGGACATCAAGGTCCTTAACAGATATTTGTACACCAGTGATTATGGCAACATTACTCATAATAGCCAAATGTGAAAACAATTTAAAGTTCCACTGACAGATAAATGGAATAACAGATAGTTTTTAATACATGCAATCAAGTGTTATCCAGTCATAAAATGGAGTGAAATTTTGGATGCATGCTGCAACACGGATGAACCTCAAGGATATAATGCCAAGTGAAAGAAGCCAGACAGAAAGACAAATATTGTGAGGAAGCTACAACACATACACCCAGACAGAAATGAGAAGAGTGGTTACTAAAGACAGAAGAAGGAGGAAATGGGCAGCATAAAAGTTAACTGTTTTTCTCTGGAATGATGAAAAGTTCTAGAAGTCTTTTGTAGTTATGGCTGCACAACAATATGAATACTGAGGCAATCAAAATATACAATGAGTGTTCAAATTTTATACATTTATTACAAGCTGCATATGATGGCACATGCCAGTAATCCCAGCACTTGGGAGGCTGAAGCAAGAGAATCACTGTGAATTTGAGATCAGCCGAGGCTACATAATGAGTTCAAGGCCAGTCTGAACTACATAGTGAGGCCCTGTCTCAAAAAATATAAAACAAAACAAAACAAAATAAATGAAATAAAACAAACATGTTTATAGTAAAAGACATATTACTGTTAATTCCATTCATATTAGTCAACCTCCTTTAAATACACTTATGCCATGATCTTTGCCACTTTCTAAAGCAGTTCTAGAAGTCCTTTTCCATGTCTTTATGAGGCATAAGGAAAAAAATCAGTGAATGCTGCTGCCAAGTGCTATCTAATAAAATATCCAACTCATAAAACAATTATAGCACATCTTCATTCACTTTATTCGCTACATTTGGCACCTTCTCAAAATCAAAATAACCATGGAAAGTTAACATTTCAAATTGATTCAGATCATGAAGGCAGCCACAACAGTACAACCAGAGACATTTAAAAAGTGCTAAAACCAGTACGTTTCGTTATTTACAAGTTGCCATCCCCAAAAAGGTAAAATACAAAACCAGAAAAATATAATGATCTACTTCTCTGTGCTAGGCTGCTGCAATGACTTCAGTGTAATATTCATTGGAGATAATGGCTATTCCATACATTTCTGGATCAGTAACATGCAATAGCTTTTATGACCACCACATACTCAAATATGCTCTAGCATCCAGCCAGTGACCTATGAGCTTTTTCATCTCTTGGCTTAGAGACACGGTGGGAGTAGGAGATAGAAGTAGGGCCAGGTGGATCTACAGGACTGAGACTTATCTAATGAATGCAGACTCCCTTCAAAAAGAAAAGACCCAGGTAGGGTGGCACAGTCCTGTGTTTTTAGCTACTTGTGAGGCAGAGATGGGAAGACCACTTTAGCTCTGCTTAAGCCCTGAGTTTCAGGCCAGTCTAGTAATGTGTTATATGGATTATTCTAATTCTTATTTATATGTGTTAGTGTGTGTGTGTGTGTGTGTGTGTGTGTGTGCAAGGAAAAAAGAGATAGAGACAAAAGTCAGAGAGAGAGAGAGGGAAAGAAAGAGAGCGAGAGAGAAAGACAGAGAGAAAGCTAGTGTCATTGCAAGGTGAACCTAGGTGAAACACATGGCATTTCATGGTAACTTTTTTGAAGTAAATGTTTAATATAAACTAGTAATATTATGAGCATGACCATTCTATGGATCACCTGGCACATCTTTGATTATTAAAATGGTTTTCCATGATATATGTGTATTTTTCATGATCAGAATATGTAAACATAATACTATATTTCAGTGTCACAAATATTCCCTTCATTACTGTATGCAAAATATTCAGAATGAATCTAGTATCTTAAAAATATAGGTTGGATCACTATTTGTATGGACTTAAAGAGGAAGCTTCCTCTAACTGAGCCTAAGGCTTTCAAGGGAATTAAAGGGCTAATATGAACAAAATTGTAAATCCACCTGAAAATTCTTATGGTAATTAAAGGGACAATATATACTTATACCTTAGCATGGAATGAATTACAAGGTAGAATTTGTTACATTACATGGAAATTAAATTTTAATAATTACAATATGCAAATGTTCTATTACAGTATATATTTCAACAAAGCCACCATGATACAAGTTACTCAGAAAAAAAGTTACACATAAATTTTTCACGAGAGCAGCACATTAGTCATGTTCAGACTCAGCATTCCTGTACAACCTCCACTGGTCAACTTCTTCACACACATGTATCTTAAGTGCAAATTCCAACACCTTCCTTACTACTCCTGAAATTTTATGATACCATCCTGAAGGAAGGATTCAAGGAGGCTCTAGGACAATTAGACTCTTACTACAAGCAACATATAAATATTCCTGGTTTCTTAGTTATGAATGAACTACAGGACTTTTAACTTTGTATTAAACAAGTGCATCTGTTAGATCCTGTTCATCAATGATTTTCAAACTTGGATACACGTAAGAATCATCCAAAGAGATGGTTAAAACCCAAATTTCCAGGCCTAAAAAATCTATATATTAACACGTACCACGGGTGGCTCAGATGTTCTCATGGCAGGGGGAGAACATCTTACACAAAGAGTTTTGACTATGTAGTTATTTTTAACAAATGAAATTCACTTAGAACTAAATTTATTTCTACATGGATTATTACAGAGCTCTTATATTGAAGTTATATGAAACTGACCTACAAGAAATGGTTTCTATTTTTAAATCTATCCTTGTTAAAATTGTCCATAAGCTGCTTGGCAATGATGGCCTTGTTCTCTGTATCCTTGAGCTACTGCAGGGGCTGAGATAGGCAGGCAGACATCTGTCCAGGGCTCTCCCCTCTCTACTTGCTGCTGTTCTGAACTGAGCAGGGAGCAGGGTATCTGGAGGCCTTTGTGTGTCTGGCTGTTGCCTCCCAGCTGCTACTGGCCAACAGGGAGAAACTGTGCTTTCCAGAAGTAAACTCCATCACAGCCCTCTGCAGCTCAGACAACAGGAAACTGGCCCTTCCTGTCCTTTCTTCAGCTACCACTTTGAATCAGAAATCACATCAAGGTCAAAACTAACTTGCAGGTACAAAAACAGTGAACATACCTGTTCCCCAGCACCACAGACCCAAGCACAGTTCTCAGCTGCTTCTCACTCTCTGCTTGATTTCCTTTACTT
>RJWM01015427.1:0-47859 GCA_004363535.1 Dasyprocta punctata
GCCGCGACCATCCAATTCTGGACAGAGGTGGCAAAAATGTACACAGGAAGGAAGACAGCCTTTTTAACAAACAGCACTGGAAAAGCCGGACAGCCACTTGGAGGAGACTGACATTAGACCCCGTCCCTCCCCAGTATGGTTCAATTCCGATTCTGGACAAAGGAGCCAAAAATATGTGGGAAAAAGGCAGACTCTTTAATACATTACTATAATGGTTACAAAATGCTAATTTTTAAAACTTCATTCTCCATTTTTAAAACTTCCTTCTTTATTTATTGGTGTTAGTGTAATATAATGAGAAAGCTTTTTTTCTCCCCTATTTCGTGACATTAGTACTATAATGTAGAGCATTCTGTTCTCCCTACTTATTAATATTAGTATAAACTCAGTTTTTTGTTGTTTCTGTTGTTATTTTTTGTTTGTTTTGGAGGAGGGTGCTGCAAGTCAGACCCTGAAACTTATTGCCCAGTGTCCAAACTCAGCTTCTTATTTTATTTTATTTTATTTATGTTTTTGAGACAGAATCTTGCTTTGTAGTTCAGGCTGTCCTTGAACTTTCTATGTCAGTATCCCAGGCTGGCCTCAAACTCACAGTGATCCTCTTGCCTCAGCCTCCCAAGTGCTGGGATTACAGCCCTATGCCACCACGCCTGGCTCAGCTTCCTATTTTATTCCATGAAAACTTCGTCATCTTGTTCTGTTGTTTCAGTTGATCTATTTTTGGCTAGTTGTAGTTTCTTTGCCTTTTTTTTTTTTTTTTTAGACAGGGTCTTGCAATGTAGTCTAGCCTGGCTTACAGTGCCCTGTATAGCTTCAGACTTGTAATCCTCCTGCCTTGGCCTCCCGAGTGCTGGGAGTTACCTCTTCTGTGCTAGTTAGTGAGCCCTGTCTTTCCACATTCCTTGTGCCAGTCTATTGGACAGTATTTTGAAACTGCATGCTGATGAGTTAGGAAGGAATATGTGTACCAGGGCCTGCTCAGTTTCAGGAGCCTAGAAGGGCTGTGCCATTTGGCAGGAAAAACGTCAGACACATCTGAAGAGCCTTTCCCGAGTGGCCTGTGAGTGGCTGGAGGGGTGGGCCTGTGTGACAGTGACCGACCTCTTGACTGCCAGCCACCAGTTCACTGATGAACCAAGGCTTTGGTGAGCGGTGACAGCCCGGCCTTCCCTTGCAGCGGCCAGCAGATAGCTGCTCTCTTACCCTCACCCATCCAAGGCTGTGTCTTCCCTGAGGCTTGGCTCAGTCAGACTGTTCCATTTGGATTACAGAAGCCAAATTGAATGTTTTGGCAGTTTTAGTGGCTGAGCCTATGAAGGTGTAAGATATTCTAGTGCACTTTCACTCCTAGCTCTCTCACTTCCTCTTTGACAAAACTGTAGTATATTAGGTCCAAAATGCTGCTGTTTGTTGTAAAATCGCTAGTACAAATCAGTGTTGGTGTTTTTAATTTTATGTTGCCTGTTCCACAGTTCATTGTTCAAGCTGACGTCAGCTAATGGAAGAGTGTGACAGCTCGATGTAGTTAAAGTGCACTTCACAATGCTGGGAAACTGGGCAGATAGAGCACCACCCCACCCTGGGCTCTCTGTAGGGTGGGGAAGTGGCAGATGTGTGCAGGGCCTTCGCACAATTGGGGTTTAGGGCACTTCACACTTAGACTAGGAGCTCCTCTATACAACCTTTCTTAGGTTGCTCAGCAACTTAAATTGGAAAATTAAAAAACTTTATGGATTTGGGCACATGTTGCATGCCTGTAATCCTAGCTACTAGGGAGGCTGAGGCAGGAGAATCGTGAGTTCAAGGCCAACCTGGACAGCATAGTAAGGTCCTGCCACCAGGAAAAAAATCATTTATGTGACTTGCCAAACATAAGCTCAAGAGTTGTCTAAAGATAAGGAAAACAGTGTAAGTAGCTAAGCAAGACGTAGGAACAACTCCCCCTGTTGTGATGATCATCAGCTTGCCAGGTTTGCCTTAGCACTCTGAGAAGTTCTCTGAATTTCCCCTCCTTCTACCTCTTTTTGGGGGAGCCTTAAAAAATTACTTTCTTCAGAATTTATGATGAATATCTTTTGCAGAAACAAAAACATCTTACCCTTTCTTCCATTTGACATATTGGTATTCCTTTTGGAATAGGGTTGTATATCTCTGCGTGTTTAACAGAGGCTTTAATAAAAATAGGTCATTTGAATATGACAGCGTTTTAATGTAAGATCTGGCGTTTTGTGCGAATTGAATTTATCTGATGTTTATTCATAGTTACTCTCTAATGAAGAAAGCCTGAGTGGAGTGGCAGGACTCGCCTTGGTGGTGCCTGCCTGTGAGAAGAGATGGGACCCGAGCGCGGCTGCCCGGGAGAAGGGAGCGGGGGCAGAGACGGTGCTGCTTAGCACCTTGCTGAGTTCCTATCTGAAAGCCACTCTGCGGCAGAGCAGTGGGTTTTACAGAGCTAATGGTTTAGAAGTGACAGGCCTGCTCAGCAGGCCGGCCGGGAGGGGACGAGGCTGCTTCCTGGCCTGTGCCCCTCTTCCATTTGGGGGCGCAGAAGTGATGTTCCTTGCACTGCCCGTCTTGGTTCACCTGTGTCTCAGCGGCTGCCGGCTCCCTCCCGGCCTTCCGCTCCGCCCCGGCCCCATCTCTCTGGCCTTGCTGCCCGGTGGGGTGGGCAGCCGGGCTGTGTGCTGGTAGGGGTGAGAACGAGTCAGGGTGGCATCAGTCAGGGAGCTGCCACTCGTTCTGGAAAGTTACGTTTGACTGAAACCACGGAGACTGGCTTCTACTGCCTTTGTCTTTCTCCAGGAAATTTAGGGCAAAAATTAAAGACCCTATTTTCCTTATTTAGGTTTTAAGGTATTTGAGGGTGAGACTTTTCAAGGCCTGTGAGATAATCAGCAAGTCCTGGGGGTGGCTCAGTGTGGGACAGCCTGAGAGGGAGGTGTGCCGGGCCGTGGCTTAGGGCCCCTTCTGTGAGCCCGCACGCACACTGGCGGAGGAGGAGCCTTCCGGACCCCCTCGCCCTGCTTCTGACCTGAGACCAGGATGGGAAGAAAGAGTGGATGGGTGAAGGGGCTTTGTCACTGTGAAGTGACATATCAGTGTCAGCCGGCCGAAGTTGTTCTCTTCCCCAGATGGACACCAGGAAGGCAGTGAGTGAGTGGTTAGCATTGTGGTCAGCAAAGGGAGTGTGTGTTTGGCTTCCTCACATCTGTCCTGAGGTCTCTTTGGTTCTTTTCTTTCCGTTTTCAGGACTGTTTTCTTTCTCATACGGGCGCTCAGTGGTACCTTCCGTGTGCCAGGCGCGCGCTGCTGGGGTGCAGTGGGGAATAGTGTGGATGCCTTTCTGCCCGCTTGAAACACTGCAGCTGTGCTTGCATGTGTTGGGGGGATGTTTAGTGTCAGTGCCAGAGGTTTGGACCCAACTGTTGAATTAAGGGGCTGTTGGAGAAAGATGGGTTGTGTGGGTGTTTCACAAGATCAGCCTTTGAAAAGAATTTCTCCTTTGAAGAGGGCAGGTGAACTGGAACGTGGAATTAGCATCTGTTCAGGCCCCTGCAGCCTTTTTTTTTTTTTTTTTTTTCTTTTCAGTGTCAGAACTTGAACTCAGGGACTCCCATCTAGGCCAGCACTGTAGCACTGAACCATGTCCCCAGCTCCACAGGTCATTCTTACTTGGGTGGAAAATTTCACCTGCCCTTACAAGTAGGCAGTGAAGATGTTTCACATCCCTCCTTGATGTTTTTGTCATTAGACCCAGTTTCCCGTGGCCTTGAGAAAGTTTAGGTTAGTTAGGTGGCTGTGCCACAGAGGAGCTGGCGCCGTGGGCTCACAGCACTGGAAGCCTGGAGCCTGACCAGACTCAGTGTGTCCCTGGGAGCCCTGGCCACAGACCCAGTGTGGCTTTCCTTTGTTCTTTCTCAAAGATCCCAAGTTTTAAACTTGGGCCCCACGGGTCACCTTTGTGGCCTGGGAAGTAACCCCTGGGTTGCTTTTGCTCTTGTGTGCTGTCTGAGATGTGAGCGAGCCACGGAGGTAATAGGAAGCACTCTGCCCGTCTGTTCCCCTCGGAGCCTTGGGTGCCACTTGGGCTGCACCTGTCCCTGTAAGTCATCTGCTCAGGCTGTCGGTGACTCAGCAGCCTCCTGGTTTTTGGTTTTAAAAGGAGCCAAACTTTCGCACTGTAGAACATAGTTGATCTGTTCCCACTCAGGAGTGTGTCCCACAGTGGTGGGCACTGGGGGCGGGGGGGTGAAAGAATGTCACACCTGGGGAGGTCAGCTGACATTTGTGCTAGGGCGAACAGAATCCATAGGGAATTTTTCTAGGTGAGAGAAGGAATGTAGAGAAAGGTAGGCAGGTGAGCCAGGTGTGGTAGTGTACACCTGTAAGCCCAGCCTGGGAGTCTGAGGCAGTAGGATCACTGTGAGTTTGAGGCCATCCTAGGCTGCATAGTGAGCTCAGGGCCAGGGCCAGCCTGAACTGCATAGTGAGACTATGTCTCAAAAAAACAAACAAACAAGAAAGGGCAGGCAGGTGAGAGCACAGCCCAGTGACTTTGGGGTAATGGGGGGTGGTACTCGTTCCAAGGGCACTGCTGTGCTGCTGTGCTGAGCCCTGGAGGTTGTGCATGGGAGACACCAAGGGCTTCCCGGAGGTTGTCTGCCAGGTGTGGTGGAGTGGGGCACAGGCCATGCTGGGGCAGGTTAGGGTAAGAAGTTTCACGGGGAGGCACTGGCCAGGGCGCACGAGGGTGTGATGCTGTTGTTTGGGCAGGGGATGCCTCCCTGGGGACCCAGCTGAACTTCAGGTGGGTGTCAAATGGGACGTGAGCTCCTGGAGGGCGAGTGACCAAGATGCCGTGGATGCAGGTGTCCTGTCCGCATCACTGTTGGATTGGTGTCAGGTTTACCGTTTAGACGTTTTACTATTTTCCGGCGTGAAGGGTCCCTGTGAGGTGACTCTAGGACATCCACAGTCTGTGTAAAATCATATGGCGTGTGATATGTGTGTGTGTGTGTGTGTGTGTGTGTGTGTAATTTTTTTTTTTTTAGACAGATCATTCAGGCTGGCCTTGAACTCACTGTATAGCACAGAGGGGCCTCTAGTGACCAAGATCATCCTGCCTCAACCTCCCCACTGCTGGGATTAAAGGTGTATACCACCACACCCAGCTTTGACTCCCGCTCCTCAGAAAGGTCAGAGGTATTTTCCATGTCTTCAAATGCATCTGGGCACACCCATATCCATGGAGCCATGGTGTCCCGAGACCCTGCTGAGGAAACCTTTCTGTGCCGCCTCCACACTCCTGTGGGCTGGCAGCACCCGGGGAAGTGCCAGGACCTGGGCTGGGGTGCAAGTGCAGGCGGGACCTGGCGGGGAAGGTGGCTCTGGAGTCCAGGAGTGCTGCAGAGAAACCCCTTGGTCTCCCTGGCCTCTGAGTTTCAGTGGAGTTCATGACGAGAATTCCAGAAGGATCGCCTGAGGAGAGAAGTGCAACATTAAGAATGTTTATTTATTGACTGAGGCTTTTTTGTAATCAGTTCTCTAGTAGGAATTTTTATTTTTATTATTTTTATTTTTTATTTTTGGATACTAGGAATCAAACTCGGGACCTCATGCTTGCCAGGCAGGCACTTGTGCCACTAAGCTACATCCCCAGCTCTAGGAGGAATTTTTAAACCATCATTTAAAATTTTCCAACTAGATTGAGAACCAGATACGAGCCACTGACAAATTATTTGCAGTCATTAATTATGTAAAACTCAAGAGCATCATTATGTAATTTTAAAAACTTAGGATAATTGTGATGTCATTCATTCCACAAGTGTTGGCTGCCTGTGACATACTGATACACTCTGCTGGGGTTGGATACAGACACGACATAGTTCTTAAAGTTGGTAAGAATTTTTAACAGATAGGTTCTGCTACAAGTTGGGGAGCTCAGAGGATTGAAAGTAAGGATGCAGGCATTTTTTAAAAATCTGAAAGCACAGCAGAATCCACTAAAGCTAATTTTGTAGAACAGTGCAGTCCTTAACTGTTTAATGAAGTTCTTCTTGAAGGACCTTTATTAGGATTTTGTCTAATGGATTAACACAGAGCATTGGAAGTCACGAAAGCACTGAGTACTAGACCTTGGGGTGCACAGTGGGTCCTGGACAGCTGAACTAGCCTGAGTGGCCCGAGACGCCTGCTGGAGGCTGGAATGTGAGCCCTGAGGAGGACTGCAAAGGGCGGCCCCGGGCCGCCGCCTGTGCGACCCAGGCTCTGTGTGTGCCGCGTGGCGGGAGAGAGGCTGGAGAACAGGGACCCGGCCCTGCGTCCCTTCCCCGTGGCGTGGAGCAGTGGGATGGCGGGGTGGAGCTCCAGGTGGAGCCTGGTCTGTGGAAGGGCTCAGTGGACAGAGGGTGGCCTCGCTGTCAGGGCCAGCAGGTCTGGCTGCATCCTTCGGGAGCCCAGGACCTTTGAACAAAGGAGGCGAGGCCGAGGGAGTGAATACTGGCAGCTCCCCGTGCCTACACGGTGTGCTCTGTGCTTTCTGTCTGTTATCCGTGATTGTCACCAGTGCCCTGGCTCTGGGCCAGTGGCAGGGTGGGTTTGAACCTAAGCCCGTCAGCTGCCAACATCTGGGCTTTTTCTCCTCCACGGAAACCCTCCTCAGGCTGGTGCCTCTCTGGGAAGCCCAGGGACTGACTGCCCCTACACAGGGTGTGCGCGTGGGCCTGCGTGGTGCAGGCGGAAGAGGAGGACAGAGAGCCGGAGCTTGGTGATTGGCTGCAGAGGAAAGGACTGAGTGATTGCAAGATGGTGGAGCTTTTGGGGGTGAAGGCAGCACTGGTAGCCTGACTCTCCTGCGGGGCTGGGCTCCAGAAAGCTCAGACACCTGCAGTGGAACCCATGTGCTTTTTCATGAATGTAATTTTGTTTTGTTTTATTGAGATAAGGTCTCACTATGTCTTGCCAGCTGGCCTTGAACTCACTGTGTAGCCCAGTCTGGCCTTGAACTCACTGTGATTCTCCTGCCTCAGCCTCCCAAGTGCTGGGATACAGGTGTGTGCCGCCACACCCAGCAGAAATGTACTTTGTAATGGACTTGGGGCTTCACGGCCCTTTGCAGGCACTTGGTATCAGTGACCTGTATCCCGGGATGGCACTGGGGAGAGCTGGGCAGGAGGAAGCCGCTCCAGCAGGGGAGGTGCCGAGGGATCCCTGGGCCCGGGTAGACTCTTCTGTCTCCGAGGACAGCGCTCCTCACAATAGTGTTGAAGGACAAACTTTAACATTTTTCACTGTATCTGGATTGGCACTTTTATAAAATGAAAAAAGAATTACCAGAAAAAGAAATGGGAAACACATGCAGAGTACCAGTGCTGTTTTGTAGCATTACAGTCAACAGGTACAGAATCGCCCCATCAGCCACCCCAGGAGCTTCTCCGCCCCTGTTCGCGCCCTGCATGCTGCAGACCTGGCGGTGGCAGGTGCTGGAGCTCCAGGCCCGGCACTGAGCGCAGCCGGCCGGGAAGAAGGTTTGACGTTCGGAATGTCAATCTGATTAAAGAGTGACGTCACTGAAGGCTGGCCATGCAGAGGCCTTGCCATCTTTTCAGCGAAGTTCCATCCTAGGGGGCGGGGGCGGGGCCTGTGAAACAGATAGATGAGCTGAGGATGATGTAACTGTGGGAAAGGGTCTGTAAGTTTGAACTGGTAGCAGTAGGTGGAAAAGTAGTGGCTTTTCCTCCTCTGCTGTGCATATTTTTTTTTTTGTTCATTTATATTACAATGTTTTCTTTGTTAATTTTTGTCTAGTTTTTGATTTTCATATTTCACTGTGCAAGTTTAGTTGTATCTTTTTAGGAAAAAATTCTCTTAGAACACTGTAAAAGAAGTCTCGAGTTGCATATGCCAACGTGGTGATTATGTAGTAATTTCCTTGTTCATATTTCTAAGTAAAGTTTTGTTTACTAGCTGCCAGCTGCATCTTGTTTTATAGTTTGGGCAATTTTTATTTTATTTTGTTAAGGCAGAGTCTCACTGTGCAGTGCAGGCTACCCTTGAACTCACTTATGTAGCCCAGGCTGGCCTTGAACTCGCAGCGATCCTCCTGCCTCAGCCTCCTGAGTGCTGGGATCACAGCCATGCACCACATGCCTGGCTAGGGCTGTTTTCACCTTTGCTGGTGTCTCTCCTTTTCTGAGATGCGGTGTGCATGCTGTTCTTCCCCTGGAGCCCTCTCCGCACCAAGGGCCCTCCTGGAACTTGGCCTCCAGGCCCCATTGCTGTGTCCCTCTGTCCTGTGGCCATGCTCCCTTCCCAGCAACGCCTTTGCTCTTTGCTGCAGGTAGGATTCCTGCGCTTTATGCCTAGGGTACATTTTTAAGGCTCTTTGGTTTCTCCTTCCTTCATTTTTCATGCTCTGCGAGTTAGTAGAGGAGTTGCCTGTTTTATTTGGAGCGGCCCGGAGGGTGTCTGGTCAGTGTCCTGCTTTTCTTTGCCGTGGGCCACCGAGGGCCCCAGGACCTTTCAGCTCCAGACTTGCAGAGGCTCGGGTTTGTTCTGGGCTCGCTCGATCACCTGAACTTTGAGGCCCTCTTTCTACTCTGTCTTTCTGCTTGTCATTTGACAGTCAAGCATTAGAATGCTTGGTTTCTTGGACAGGCAGCAGTCTTCAGAACCTCCTGGGGGAATGTGGAGCAGTGGTGGCGCCCAGGAAGGGCGCCTTTTAAGGACAGCGTCCTGGTGCTTGTTGTCTCCACTGGTGGCCTTCAGACACCAGTGGGCTGGGTGGGCTGAGGGCACACGGAGGTGGCACAAGGCATTGCTCAAGAAGAAAGTGATTCTTGAAAAAGGCGTGGTGGGGCATGCTGGAAAGGCACTTCAAACCCAAGTCAGAAACCGCTTGCTTCAGACTTCAGGAGGCGCTGGGTGTGTGTCCTCCCTGTCCACCGTGGTCACCAGCCCTGGGCCCGAGCCAGCCTGCCACTTTGTGGGCAGGTCCACTGCCGTCCTCACTCCCGCGGTGGGGTGGGTGGGGGGATGTGATGCAGCTCCCGGAGAGCAGACGGGATAGGGTGGGCCCAGGGCCAGCAGCAACTCAGGCTGAACGGGCGGCGCTGTGGTTGACAGCCGCAGTTCCGACCCGACCCTGGGCCTGTCCCAGAATTCTCCAGAGCGAAGCTGGGGCAGGGCTCAAGCATTTCCATTTCTGAGTTTCTGGAGAACACTGCTGCTGGTCGGGGGTCCACACTTTTTACACTTTTACTGGGCCACCAGTGGGCATTCAGGTGCTGTAGCTACGTGTGACAGCTGACCATGTTTTTCCCCATTTTAGCGTGTGCCGTGAGGGGGTTGAATGCAGGACCTGCTCACTGAGCTACATCCCCAGCCTTTTTTTTTTTTTTTTAAACTATTTTGACACAGTCTCAGTTACCCAGGCTGGGTTCAATTTGGTGATTCTCCTGTCTCACCCTCCCAGAGTACTGGAATTATATGCGTGTGCCACCATTCCAGGCTGAAAGCTGAGCTTTTCTGTGGTTACAATTACTGTGTTAAAAACTGAGGGGACCAGATGTGGCTGTGCCTGTTTGTAGTTCCAGCACATGGGAGGCTGAGTCAGGAAGATCACGAGGTGGAGACCAGCCTGCGCTACACAGAGAGTCCAAGACTAACCTGGACTATATGGCAAGACCCTCTCTCAAAAACAATTACAGCTTCACAATTTCTTGAAATGGATTTGAAAAATACTGAATTTAGTATCTCAAAGATTTTTCCTCTCAAAGTCTAGATGTCCTTGTTACATATATTTGAAAGAAAGTAAGTTCTGGAAATAAGTTATGAGTCAACATATTATGGATAGTCTAACAGTATCTCTTTGGCTAAGATATGTGAAAGTACTTTTATAAAATGTTAGATGAATTAAATAACATCTGAAACAGTATTTTAAATAACTTTAAGATTGAGCATCATACGGAGTATAAAATAGAGTGACTTAGATTTCTCGCCTCAACGTGCTGTTCACTGTATGTGTTTTTCTCTTTCTCCTCTAGGCTGCTGACTTGAGTAAACCAATAGATAAAAGGATATACAAAGGAACACAGCCTACTTGTCATGACTTCAACCACCTAACAGCCACAGCGGAGAGTGTCTCTCTCCTAGTGGGCTTTTCTGCAGGCCAAGTCCAGCTTATAGACCCAATCAAAAAAGAAACTAGCAAACTATTTAATGAGGAAGTAAGTAGTACCCTGTCTTAGCTATTAAGAATCCCTTTGAGAGTTTGTATGGTCTTACCAAGGGGAGTGGGCCTTTCTTTACACTTTAGGCTAAGCCCATTTAAAAAAGTTGTTCAGCTGTCCTCCCTTGTATTATCCAGGCTTTAATGTGGTGAGTTAATTTGTTGACCTTTTCCTATTCTTTGTGGGGTAACTGTTCTGTGCATTTTTATGGGGTGTGCTCAGGTATTCACAGCAGGTGCCTTAAAACTCTTCTATAATGGAGATAGGCACAACACAATCATTTGGTACGTATCATTTAAAGAAGAAAATACAGCATTCAAAACTTTGTTGAGATCACCAGAAAACCCAGGCAGATTGGAGAGCCTAGTAATATTTCCTCAGGTGGCTCAGATTGCAGTTAAAGCTTTTGTGTGCGTGTTCCATGGGCGTTTGGCTAAGGGTCATTCTTCTGCTCTTGAGAATGTTTGCCGGGGATCAGTCGCCTCGGGCACTCAGGAATCCTAGCATCTACAAGTGACCCACACCGTGTAGCCCTCGCAGCGCTGTGTGCACGGGCGCAGTGCTGCCCTTTCCTTCCTCGCTGCTGCTCGGGAAGGGGTCGGGACTGTCGGACGTGGCACGGGCTAGTTGTCGAGTGGAGCCTGTCACAGCCTGTGGAGCCTTCTCTGCTGCAGGGTCGCCCCAGGCGAGTGTTGCTCTGTCCCTCTGTAGCAGCGTGGCTCACCTAGCGGAGGCGGAGATGAAGCAGACTCTCAGGGATAGCCCCGGGTCCCCCTCCTTCTTGTTCCTCAGCCCTCAGGAGCCAGCGTCGGGTTGTGTGGGACCCCTTTTTCAGAAAGGACAAGTGCTTTTGCATTTCCGCATGGTTTTGATGTCATTAACTGGAACAGAAACATGCTACATGTTGTAGATTCTACTTTTTAAGAAATGGTTTTGTTTGGGGAAGAACATTTCCCAGATATGGCAAACTGCAGCTAAATTACAGTTTTGTTGCAGCCCCAGAATCCGCTGTCCATCCGCGTCTGTTTCCGCCCGTGCTGCTCCTGCTTGACCCTGTTGGTAGATTTGGTGAAATCTGTTGAACCATGCCATCTCTTTTCTGATCTCATCTGAGTTGAGTAGGAACAGAATTGGCCTCCTGGACTGACTGACAGACTGTAGAGAAGGTCTTTAATCCCATTTCCTCTTTTTAAAAGATCCTAAACAGAAAACACTGTATTTATCCACTGTTTTATTAATATCTGAGGAATTGGTACCTGAGTAGCTGGATGATGTAGTTTTTATTTTTTGCTGAAGAGGAGGCACAGAGTCAGCCTCCTCTGCACGGTTAGCAGCCGTGGTGAGTTTGGAGTCATCGTGGGCTTAGTTTGTGTCTAGGTAGAGGACAGGGATGCAGGTAGGCACGATCCGGAGGCAGTTCTGGCTGAGGCTGGCACGGAATGCCACTTAGAGAACAAGAACAGTTTGTGTGTCATGACTGGGGGAGGTTGGGGAGTCAGAGCTGACGTGGCCCAGGTCCCCCGAGCGCTGGTCACAGCAGCGGCCCCAGCCCTGTCCTGATGCAGCTGCAGCTGGTGCACAGGCCTTCACCTCCTGATGTGAGCACGAGCTGAGCTGTCACCTAGCCTGTTCACACTTTCTCTGAGAGTTGGCTCTTCAGACTGGTGGCGCTCCGCGTGGTTCCATGGCCGGTTGGTATTTACAGCGTGAGGCTAAGATCGATTGTCCTTCACAGGAAGGACATGTTCGGTTATGTGGATTCATTTTCATCAGAGTTTTGTCAGAATGTCTAAGAGTGAGGCTGCCAGGGCCTGGTTCCCAGAGTGCCAGGCCTGGCGTTTGAAGCAGTCTTCGTGCCGTGCTTTGCACCAATGTGAGATTTTAAGTTTCACGGAGCAGTACATGGCGGGTGGGCAGATGAGGAGATTGTCAGAGAGAAGGTAAGTGAATTGTCCAGCTCAGTTAGCAAGTTGATGGTAAATTAATTCCCAGACTCTTTCCAGTTGTAGCCCTAAGCCTCCCCCGCGTGCGTGCTTGCCAGGCGGGCCTGCACCCTCCCAAGAGCTATACCATGAGGAGGGACGGGAGTCATGGAGCGCATGTTTCTGAGTGCGGATCGAGCATGAAGCGTTTCTTAAAAGCCAAGTTGGAAGCCAGGTGCTGTAGTGTACACCTGCACTCCGGTGCTCTGGGAGGCTGAGGCAGGTTCAGGTGCAGCCTGGGCACCTTGGCAACTTAGCAAAGCCCTGTCTCAAAATAAAAAATAAAGAAGGGCTGGGGATGCAGCTCAGTGAGAAGGCCATGGTACCAAGATAAAAACAGAGTTCTCTCAGTGGGGGAAGTTCAAGAAATGCTTTCCGAAGGTGACGTCTGATCTGGAACTTGAAGGGTTTCTGCAGTAGTAGAGAAGGTGAAGAAACCCTTTAAAGCTTGGGGAAACAACCCAGGATGTGGTGGCACATAGGTTTACCTGGGAGACTGGAGCAGTAGGATCTCGAGATTGAGGCAGCCTGGGTTACATAGTGAGACCCTGTCTTAAAAAAACAGAGGAGCCTGTCTGGTGTTGGACAGAACGTCAGGTCCCAGCATGGTCAGGCCCCACCCAGGGTGTGCAGCTCGGAGGGGCAAGAGCGAGCCGGAGATGGAATCAGCACCACACTGCAAACAGGGCCCTTCTAACGCTGCAGGCTGGGGGGGCCTTTGGGCTTTTCATCAAGGAAGTGACAGGCTCACATGTGTTTTTTTAGAGCTCTTGTCAGCACTTGTGGAAGGTGGATTGGAATGAAGGAAGAGAGAATGAAGGTAGCAAGACCAGTGAGGAGGCCCTAGTAACTGTCCAGGTGAGAGCCGAGGGCTTGAACTAGGGTGTGGCTGTTCTCCCCTTCACTCAGCGAACTCCTCTGCCACGTCCTCAGCCCTGGGTCCGCAGCGGCAGATGCAGCCTGACCTGTCACCCTCTTAGGGACGAGAGGGACAGATAACAGCGCCACCCACCTCCTGATGCCTGTCTGCGAGGAGAAGCAGGCACTCTGACCCGCAGGCAGGACTGGCAGGGACGTGTGAGCAGGCGAGGATGGGACGGGAGCCGAGCCATGGGCACGGTGCGCCAGCTAGTGTGGGCCCTGGGCCACACACAGAGGGAGAGCGAGCGTGCTAAAATGGAATCTTGTTATAGGAAAGAAACAGACATGGACAGAGATGGCGAGCCCATGGACAGAGTCACCTGGACACCTCGTGTTTGTGGGGTCCCCCCCTGCCCTGGTTTCCCTGCATCCTGTGTCCTTAGAGTGCATCAGCTTGGTTAGCTGCTTGTGAGATAGTCCCGTAGCTCCCTGTCCCACTCCTTCACCCAGCCCCTGAGTCCGGCCGTGGCCGTTCAGAGCCATCTCTGGCTCATTTGCTGTTTGGCTTTAAGCAAATGATTTAACCTACTTTACTGTTTCATTTGCTCCCAGCCTTATGCTGCTGCTCAGGGACTTCCGTCCTCCTTGATCGTAGGGGAGCTGAAGGACAGTGGTCTGTCTTTTGGAGCTGCTTCCTGGCTGACTGGAGGAACAGAACCCACCAGGTGTTTGCTCTAGGGGTCCGGGGGGGCTTTGGCTTCTGGCACCAGGTGCAGGTATAGGATGAAGCCATGCATGACCATCGACTGGAATGGAATTGCCGTCATGGGAGAGACAGACTTAAACAGGCACAGGCCAAATACAGTTAGTAAAATGGTGACAAGGGAGCCTGGAAGAGGTGGAAAGCAGGTCGGACAGGATGGGGCAGGGCAGCTTGTTCTTTTTTCTTTTCTTTTCTTTCCTTTTCTTTTCTTCCCTTTTTTTTTATTTTTATGGAACAGAGTTTTAATAGAACATGGATGTCCAAATTTAATGGTTTTATTGCATTGTTAGAGAATTACTTTAGAAACTATATTATGAAAGATACAAAAGATCCAATAATGTTATTTCTGTTTGTTTTACAATCAGTGTGTGATCTTCAGCATCATGACTTTCAATTTTCATTCTACCTAACATGCTTTAAAGAATAATTTATTACATGCCTTAATGAAACTTTTAAAATATTTATAAATTCAAAATAGCTGTCTCATAACCGAAACACATTGCACCTGAGAATTCATTATGACGTTGCCATTTGTTTCCTTTTTATCCAAATCATTAAGGCGATCAAGACTCCACATGCAGTCTGTGTCATCCATCTACTGTATCAATGGTAGTTAATTTCTTATTTAATATTGGTTAGGCATTAAAGCTTACTGGTGAAGAATCAATATTATATTTATATTTGTTTTAAATATAACAATTTAGACAGGGATTTAGGTCAGTGGCTTAAGAGCCTGCCTGGCGGGTACAAGGTTGTGAGTTCAATCCCCAGTACCAAAATAAATAAATAAAACAATTTAATGAATTGCTATAGCTATAGTATTCAAATAAGGAGGTAAAAATTTACAGTAATGTTATTTTCCTGAGTCAGACATAACATCTTTTTGAAAATCATTAAGTATGAGAAGGCCAGCTCATAAAGTAAGCAGCAGTGATCATATAAATGTATAATATACAAACTGAAAACAGTAATTTTAAAATTCTACAAGTCAGAGATTTAGCTCAGTGGCATAAGCGCCTGCCTGACAGGTGCAAAGTTGTGAGTTCAATCCTCGGCACCAAAATTAAAAAAAAAAAAAAATTCTACATGAAGGAAAAGATATATACTGTATACACATAATCCTATTGTCTTTGGCAGCCTCAAAAAAAGTATTGCCTTGAAACAAATTGTCTTAGAGAAAACTCTAGAAGTTAATGTTAAAGCCTGATGTGGTGGCACATGCCTTTAATCCCAGCACTCGGGAGGCTGAGGCAGGAGGATCGTTGGGAGTTCGAGACCAGCTTGGGCTACAAAGTGAGCTCAAGGCCAGTCTGGGCTACATGGTGAGACCCTGTCTTAAGAAATCCAAAACAGGAACTTTTTCAAAGCACATATTTATAGTTGCAATTAAAGCAAAAGATGGGTTAACCTTAACATATCCACAAAATGATGAGAGACAATAAAATACATTTTACAGCAGAAACAAACAGATACAAAGAATGACTTTTAAATGCCCAAGTTAGAATGATTTGTGTGACTTTATACCACACCAAATGTGGAAAAGAAAGAATTAAAGCCTGGTTCCCAGATGCTGGAACAGTGATGGCACACATCCGTCATCCCAGGGGCTGAGGCAGGAGGGTCACTCCGAGTTCAAGGCCCACCTGAGCGGCGTCGTGAGACTCTGTCTGAGAACAGAGCCAAGCCAAATGCAGACACACCGTAGAACAAGATGAAGCGCTTGCCTGGCAAGTGTGAGGTCATGAATCTAATCCCTGGCACCAAAAACAGTTTTAAAAAGCTGGGGATATAGCTCAGCAGCGTAAGTGCCTGCCTGGCAAGTGTGAGGTCCCGAGTTCGATTTCCAGTACCAAAAACAAGATGAAGTTGCATCCTGTCTCACAGACCTGCACAGTTGCAGGAGGTACGTTTCTTCCCACAGCGGTGCCATTTAGAAGCGTGCCACAGGCCGTGCCCCGGGATTTGCGTTTCTGGCCTGGTGACCCGAGGTGGACAGAAGGGTCTGCGGTGTGAGGAGCTGTCCGGGCTCTGGGCTTGCATCAGTATCCCAGGCATTCACTCAGGACATCTTGAGCCCGATGTCTTTCTCCAAGGGACAGGCATGGAGGGAAACAGAAAAGTTCCTAGCAGGTCTGAGGTGCTAGAGATTGAAGCGGGGAAGGACATTCATCTCCCGTTGGCCCCCAGAAGGCCAGTGCTGCGGAGCAGAAAGGCCCCGCAGGCCAGCCCCCGCCTGTGCACAGACCCTCCCCGGCTGGCTGGGAGTCACAGTGGAGCCGGTCCGTGCTGGCGGACGCAGGAGCAGATGAGCAGGGCTCGGGGACCGGGCCGGGGCTGTCTCTTCAGCCTGGAGCTCTCACAGGGCTGTTGCCCCACAGTGGCAGCTCTCTGGCAGCCAGGGAGCTCGGGAAGCAGGGTGGGGGTGGTGGGGCCAGGGCTCGCTGTGCTCCTGACCGGCTCCAACTCCTTGGTCCTGCCGCCAGTGCCTTCCCACCGGGAGCCAGGAGGCCCGGGGTTCCAGGTGGGACGCCGCAGGTGAGGCCCAGGACACAGGAGCCCATCAGCCTTCCTGGGGTGCCACACCCACCAGTGCTTTTCATTTTGAGTGGCTCTTAAAACAGCTGGTACCATGTTTTGAGCCAGTTGTGGATCCAGTCTCGCTGTGTTTGGGGGCTTTTTGCTGCTGCTGGTTTTTGTGTTACCATCTGTTCTGTGGTCACGCTTTGTTGCTGACCGTTCAAGGAGAAGTAGGTGAGCATCTCTGAGTCAGTCACCGCGTCCCTGTGTATTGTTAAGATGAGTCGGGGCTCCTCAGGTCAAGTCAGGCGTTCGTGAAGACCATCTTTGACTCCTTTAGGACTTTCCGCCTCAGGCTGGGGATTTAGCTCAGCAGCACAAGTGCTTGCCTCGCAAGTGTGAGATAATGAGTTCAATCTCCAGTACCCAAAAAAAAGGACTTTCTGCCTCTTCCAGTCACGGCATCTGCTGGGAGGGCGCCTGGCCTTACCGCTGGCTCCCTTTGGAGCACTGGGCCCCACCCGCTTGCGGTGCCCTCCTATTAGCAGGAGGCCCATGGGCCTGTTCTTCGTCCAGGGTCCTGTCTCTCCCGCGCTGGGAGGTTCCCTGACTCGCGGTTACCTTTCAGAAAGCCTGGGAAGGGACAGATGGCTGTGCTCTTAGCCCATTTATCTTTCTTGGCTTTGTTCTCCAAGTCTTGTATCTTGGTTACTTTTCTCTCTTTGCTGGGACAAAACACCCGACACCCAAAATTAAGGAAGGAAAGTTTATTTAGCTCATTGTTCGTGGTGGTTTCAGTCCATCATCAGCTGGCTCCAAGGTGGGGTGGCGTGGCAGAGGGCAGTACTTCAAGGCTGCAGCCAGAGCAGAAGGGGCGAAGGGCAAGCCTCTTCTCCTCCCTTACAGTGTATCCTCCGCCCCCCGCAGGGCGGCGCAGCACTCACAAAATGTGGTCGCCCTCCTCTTGCACACTTGCACTCCCTGCTGAGTCTCTTGGCTACACTTCTAGACTTGTCAAGTTGACACAATGTATCAACCATAATACCTTGGTTGCTGAGCATCTAGAAGATCAGTGCCCCCATTCTTGAGAGGGAGCAGTGAGTCCGGCTCCTGACCCTGGCACGTTTTCTGGTTTGCTGGAGACCCCTGAAATGTGAAGTGCGCCCGTGGCCCGCCTGTTGGATCAGTGCTGGGAGGCAGTGTCGTGTGCTGCCCTGTAGGTGGCCGTCATCTCAGACTGCTGCTCAGCCATCTAGGAGCCGTGGTCCTGCAGAGCGCTGACCAGTGGTGAGAGGAAAATTCAAGACAAAACTAAGAAGCGTGAGACAGTTGCAGCTGGCATCAGAGTTCTGCGCCCAGCCGCATGGAAAGCGCATCTGAGAGCACCCGGGCGGCCCTCACCAGGGTCTGGTTGCAGTGAGTTCAGTGGGTGGCAGAGCAGTGGCGCGACCTTCTCTGTGGAAGCGTCATAGGTCTCAGCCATGGGGGGTAGCTTTACACCAGTGCCTCCTGCTGTCCTCGTCACCCCTCTTTAGACATCTGAATGCTCCTTGTACAGTCAGTGACTGAGGCACCCTGAAAAGGGCTCTCTACTAACAGCTTTCTACTAACAGATTAAAGGCGTGGTGGTGCACCCCTTTAATCCCAGCACTCGGGAGGCTGAGGCAGGAGTTTGAGGCTGGCTTGAGCGAGCACAAGGCCGGCCTGAACTACATAGTGCGACCTTGTCTCAAAAACTAGGGCCGTGAGTTTGGCTCAGTGGCTTAAGTGCCTGCCTGGCAGGTGCGAGGTTGTGAGTTTGATCCCCAGAGCCACAAAAAAAAAAAAAAAAAAAAAGCTTCAGTGTGAAAGATATCAGGTTGGGGAGGTGCTTATGTTTTTGAAGGCCTGGGGAACATAAACACACTTCACATACAAGGACATCTGCACTGATTATGTTCACAATTACAGAGAAGTCAGAATAAGTGGATAGAAATAGGTGTGAATGTGTATGTATGTATTTTTACCTCGTTCGTTTGTTTTTAAGACGGTTATCGGCTTGCACACACGGCTAAACCACTTTTGAGTAAAATTTAGAATTCTTTCAACAGGTCTGTGCAGGTTAACAGCACCGATGGAACTCCAAGGATAGTAACAGACCTCCTCCTCTAAGTTTAGGGAAAATGCTAATGACCACAGACTTACCACCCAGTGTAAAAGTGTATTTCACGTGTATAATAACGAAACTGCTATGTGGTCCGAGCGGCTGGAGGCAGGCCAGGTGTTAACAGCGGGAGTGAATGCCCGAAGGGTCTTTCCGTGAGTGGTATTGAGTACAGACGGCAGAAAGGCCGGCATCTTTACTGACCACGTGTCAGAGGGCATGTGCTGGGCACTGCGTGCACGGTAGCTCACGTAGCTTTAGCTTCACAGGCTCGGCATGTTTACACAGAGCTCAGGGGCACTGCGTGATTAGCCTCAGACGGACATGTATCGCTGGTCCCAGGGACATATGGGTCAAGTATGGTCACCTGAAACAGTTCCTTAGGCAATCGAAAGCCCTACAGCAGCAGACACGAGAAGTTGCCTTGATAAAACACAAGACATAGCCAGGCATGTTCGTGCACACCTGTATTCCCAGCACTCTGGGAGGCTGAAGCAGGAGGGTCACAAGTTTGAGCCCAGCCCTGTTTCAGCTTGATGAGGCCATGTCTCAAAAAGTAAGTGGGGAGAGGGAAAGGAAAGGGGATGCACAAATGGAATTTTAAAAAAAGAAAGGAACTAAGATACATTATGTACATGTACCAGTTCCCTACAAAGAATGTAAAATGTACTATACACGTACTAATAAGTAAATACAATGTCCCGGGAAACCGTGGCCTTTGCGTAGACTCGTGGCTGTGAGCACCGGGCAGTGAGGCCCTGTGTGCCCATGAGCTCTCGGAAGGGTCGGTCTTGAGTCCTCACAGCCAGAGAATGCCACCGCGAAGCATCGGGCTTCTGATGAACAGCGCCCCAGTGGAAGATCTGGGGCTGTGGGCTCTGCACTGGTCCTGTGCACGTGTGCATTCGGCCCCTGGTGGTTTAGGGCCTGGGCAACAGCGCCTGAAGTCTGGCTGCACTGTAGGGGACTCAGTGGAGGCTGAGGCAGGCAACCCTTTCCCCAGATGCAGCTGTTTCCCCTCAGAAAGTAGTGGCAGTTGGGGTGCAGCTGGCTGGGGAAAGCATCGGATTTACCAGCTGTGGCGAAACCGAGCACCTGGATTCAGGCAGCTTCTGCGTGGGCTTCAAGGGAGTTTTCGGTCCCATGGCCCCACCCCGCCCAGGAAAATTTCCCCCTTTTTCTGTAGTCCAAGTGAGTTGAACACTTGAATAACTGCTTACCAGTTTTTCAGTAAAATGGGAAAGAATGAGAACCCAAAGGCTCTCTTCAGCTCTATAGTGTAGTCTAAGAATTACGTGTGCACAAAATGAAGGAAAATTAAAAATGAGATGAACTAAAAAGCCATTCAAGTACCCTGGTGTAAATTACTTTCAGGAACCAAATGATGTTTTCAATGGCATCGTTGTTGCTGGTCATCACATTTATTTTATCTTTGCCAAGTCAGTTATCATAAGCACTGACCAACCAAGAAAACGTAAAAGTAGATGTAACAATTCCATTAAATCAGAATGTACTTTTAGATAACCTTGGCTAGATTTTCTCTGGGGCCACATGTCAGAAAGTAGCCCCAGCCCTCCTTTGTTTTTGCTTTTGGGTTTTTTTGTTTGTTTTTGTTTTTGTTTTTGTTTTGGTACTGGGGATCGAGATAGGGTCTCTCAGTGTAGTTCAGGCTGGCCTTGCACTCAGTATGCCAGATTGGCCTCCTGCCTCAGCCTCCCGAGTGCTGGGATAACAGGCATGCACTCCCATATCCAAGTACTTTTCATTCTTATAAAAATCGTGACTTTTTTCCTAACATTCTGGCTTCTCTATTTAATCCTGCTAGTTAGTATTGCAAAGTTCAAACCCATAACCTGGAGGGGAGAGGAGGGAGAAAAGCAAACCATGGTTGCAGCTTCAGGTTCACGCCTTGCAGCGTAACGCTGAGAAAGAAATGGTAGAGTCTGAGAGGCTTGAGCCTCTGCCCCAAAGGAAGGCCAGTGTCCGGCCTGGGGCCGTAAGGAAGGGAAGCACGGCCTCCTTCCTAGGCAGCAAGGGTGCTGAGGGGTGGTCAGCACGCACGGCTACAGGATAGCCAGTTGTTCTGCACTGCTGGTCAGCGCATCCCGCCCGAGCCCCTTGTGCCCAGCCTCAGTCGCACCGGCCAGCTAAGGGGTCTGGGCGAAGCCTGCAGCTGGTCCCTGGCCTGAAGGGACAGACGCGAGCAGGAGACACGCACGGCTGGGAGCACGCGTGGTCAGCGTTGAGCCCAGCATGCGCCAGAGGAGGGACAGTGGCAGAGCAGGCTGCCTCCCTCTCCCCTTCCTGCCCGCCCGTCTCCTCTCAAGCCGCTTTCGAGGCCTGTTAGCCACGCCTGGACTCCAAACTGGGCACACAGCCTTCAAACCCAGCTCTTACTTGTTTGCTCTTTGGCTGGGCAAGCAACGTAGCCCCCTTCTGAGTTCTGGTTGTGCCCCGAGTCTGCAAGCAGGGGTACAGACCGGCCGGCTTCCTGACTCACCGGCGCCAGGCCCCTGCTCGGAGCTGTGGCTCCAGCCCTGACCCCTTATATTAGCGCAGTGGCCCAGCATCCGCTCTGGGAACCCGGCCCCCGTGAGGCCAGCTCGAGTCCCCAGCCCGAGTCTCTGTCACACCTAGGAGGGGGTTGGCAGTGTCCGTCCACCCTGGGAAACCTGCGATGGCCTCGAGAGTGCTTCCTGCAGCGGCTCTGCAGGAAGCACCTCAGGGCCGGCAGTTGGCTTCGCGTGTGCCCGGCTGGGGATGTGTGGAGAGGAGTTCCACGGGGCTGTTTCTACGTGACGATGCCTGCACCCTTGGGCTGGTGTGAGTTCTGCTCTGGGGTGTCACAGAGTCGTCACTTCCTGGAGTTTGCAGGGTGTGTTTTGAACGTGGTAAACTGTCAAATCTGGTCATTGCTGACAGGTGGTGAGACCCTCTGATTCTGCCACTTTGGGTTTCGTTGCATTTTTAATCAAAGAAAGGAAATCCTCGAAGTTTTAACATTGGCAGAAATGGCATGGGCTCCTTTCTGCAGGCCTTTGAAATGCCCTTTCCTGTTGCTTCCTGCGGGAGGCGCTGGCCCTCCTGATGCCATTTTTGCCAGTGGTCACATTGTGCACTTTCCAGCAGCTGCTGTGGTTTTTCAGCCACTTGCTTTAGTGTTTTAGCTGTGATTTAGTATCTGTACTGTAAAGTGCATATTCACTGCCCTCTTGCCACAGAAGTCTTTCCTGCCTGTCCTGTGGACAGAGGCGAGCACACAAAGGAGAGGGCCTCAGAGAGCGCCAGTCTGGCCAGGCCGAGCAGCAGCAGCCCAGGCACGGTGCACCGTCTGGCTCCATCCCGCAGGCGTGGGGGACTCCCGGGGCCTCGGCTGCCCCCGAGGGAAATGGAAGTCTTCTCTTTGCCTTCCAGAAGGGGACGGCAGGGGAGGCTCTGGCTGAGGGCTTGGTGGAGACGATGCTGCAGCCCCAGCGCCCCTCCTGAGCACAGGCCCACGCGGAAGTGTCAAAGGGACGTCCCGTGGTGGTTTCCAGGCTTTTTCTGTTCCATGGGGGTTTTGTTGGTTTCTACAGAGGTAGTTTTGAGGTGGGTTCCAGGGCGCTCTGGAAGCAGGCTGTAGTGGAGTCCCGGCAGTCAAAGTGACAGTCCCCACCTAAGTGACAGTCCTGCCTCAGCTGCACCCTGGAGGGCGGGAGTAGGGTCCCAGCCCTCGGCTCCTCCCTCAGCCCCCTTCCCCTGCCCCGTTCCCGTCTCCTTGCCCTCGGCCGGGCTCACTGCCTGCTGCGTGCACGCAGCAGGGAAGAGCCCACAGTCTCCTCCTCCTCCCCGAGCCTGCTCCTGTGGAGCGCTCAGGCCGGAGCTGGTCCTGCTGTTCGTGACTGACTCACTCGCCCTTCCTGGTCACTGTCACTGGTCTCCAGGGCAGAACCCGGGGGCGCCCTACCCCCCCCAGCACCTGCCCGGCTGCCCCCGCCCCACAGCTGCCCAGTGGACGGTGCTTCTGTCCGCGGCCTCCTAACCAGGCCCCACCCACTCCTCTGCGTCCCTCCTGCTGGGGCTTCTGCTCACTGTTCAGAACCTTTGGTGCCAGCTGGGCATGGTGACATAGGCCTGTGATGCCAGCATTCTTGGGGCAGAGGCAGATGGACTGCAGGTTTGAGCCCACCCTGGACAACTTAGCAAGATTCCCAAAATTTAAAAAATTAAGGAAGGGCTGGCGGGCCGGGGGCACAGCTCAGCAGCACAACATCTGCCAGGCAAGCCCAAGGTCCTGGGTTCAATTCTTGGTACCAAAAAAAAAAAGGCTAGAGATACAGCTCAGTACAAGGAGTGGCCCCACTGCTTTGCAGTAACAGGACAGAAAGAAGCCCTGGGCGGCCCGCTCTCTAGCACTGCCTGCTCTCTAGCCAGACAGAGCAGAAGTCAGAGGAGACTCACTCGAAGAATGCACCCGACTCTATCCAGTGGGCTGCAGATGCTCTGTCAGACACAGAGCTGGCCCAGGCCCATGCCGCGCCTGTGCACGGCCTGGGCTCGGTACGCGAGGGCTTCCTGTGGGCCCATCTGGAAGGAGCACTGACCGCTCGGGGGTTCCTCTTTTTAACTAGACATTTTCTGGAACAAAGGTGTAACCCTGTGTAGCTGACTGGGCTGTGTAATTGAACAAAGTGCCCCAGGTATTTCTGTTTCTTAGTTTGAAGGACAGGCCCTGGCCCTGGCGCTGGCCCTGGCCCTGCTTCTCAGCATCCTGTCCACAGCTCTCCCAGCACTCCCGGTCTCCAGCTGCTTGGGCAGTTGTGTCACTAGTGCTGGTGTCGCAGGGCCTGGTGTGGGACATGGGGCTGGCGCCGGCACCTCCCCGAGCTGCTCCCTCGTGGGTCATGGCACAGGGCAGTAATGCCATCGTCCTGTAGAGGAACAGGCTCTGTCCTCCTGCAGTGGGAGCAGAGATGGTTACATGTTCCAGGGGAGGCAGTTGGCAGCACCATTAAAGTTACAAAGGGCCGGGCTGAGTGACCAGCTGCGTGCCAGGGCATGGAGCCTGCAGGTGTGTGCCTCCGACCTGCGAGAACTACCCTGGGTTCGAGGTGCCTAGCTGCTTTGTGACTGTTGCTCGGGGCGGCCGCACTGGGCCGTGCTGTCAGATGGGAAGGCACAGGTGAGTGCACCCACTGCCAGGAAGGAGGCCGAGGCTGGCGCGAGCGTGCTCCACTCCGCTCCACTCCAGGTCGCGCGGGTCCATGAGCACAGGCGGCCGAGGGTGCCAGGGGTGCGGGAGAGGCGTGTGAGCGGGGCTTGCTCCTGTGGGCTGGCACGGGACCCGTGAGTGTGTCACCTGCTCACAGCAACCCAGACCCAGCTGCAGGGTTGTCCACAGAGTCAGAGGGCGCAGGGCCACGCCCAGGGCCAGTACTCAGATTGGGTTCGGGCCGTGTGGTTGATGATGGGCTGCCGCTGCCTCCTGCCCAGCAGCCAAGGCCCGAGGCTCCGGTTCCCAGATCCAGTCTCCTTGCCCGTGAGCGTGTGAGCCGCCCAGGGAAGCAGGCGGGGCAGGCCGGTGTGACGCCCAGGGAGAGGGTTCAGGGGCCTGCAGCCCCCAGGGGTAGAGGGGGACAGGACGGTGACTGAGCAGTGCTCTCAGGCTGCCCTCTGGTTGAGAAGAAGTTTCTGAAGCAACAGTGACGTGACCGTGACACTCACGTGCTGTCCCCTCCCTTCACACCTCAGCAGTGCGGAGCAGCGCGGGTTTCACCTTACAGGTTTCGTGCTTCAGTTCTAATGGTATGTTTTGTTTTATGCCTTTTTTTTTAAGTCCAAAATAAAATTTATGTCCTTAAAATTTTCCACACTCAATGATACACAGTGTAACAGGGAAGTAGCGTTGGAAAACTTGGGTTTTGGCAGGGTTCTGGTGCGAGGTGAGGTTGGGAATCGACGGCCAGGTACCAGGGCAGCAGCTGCTGGCAGGTGGTCAGGGACCCTGAGACACGGCCACCTGGCCCGGGCGCGACTGTGGGCCTGGGATTGCACGCGGGGCAGCCCAGCGCTGTGAGCTCCCAAGGGGGACAGGGCTGGCCCTGGCCCTGGCCCTGCACGCACCGTCCCCTCTGGCTGTGGAGGCCGAGCGGCAACCCTGCCCGACGTTGCCGCCTTCCCAAATGGTCGCTGATTTCGTAGGTAGGTCAGCAGGAGCAAAGGGAAGAAGTGGGTGGCAGCGTTGGCTGTGTCCCCAAGCGCAGGGCCTGTGAACGGGAGAGAGCCGAGACTCACTCTGTGCAGGGAGCAGTGGCCCCTGCCTGGCCTGTGGAGCCTGAACCCCGGGGCCCTGGGCTTCCCCGTCTGGGGTCGTTTGTCCCCCACCTGCCCTCCATGCGCCCAGCCTCTGTGGTGCATTCGCTTCCTCCCGCTTCCGGAAAGCAGCACACGAGGCAGGTGCATGGCCTCAGCTAGGCAGAAGCCGCGTGTCCGGTGAAGTGGGAGCAGGCGCGGCCAGGGCCGCCCTATCAGGGATGCGTGCCGGAGTGCTGGTGGAGGACGTGGCGCTCTCTGGGTGACTCCTGGTGAGGGGGTCTCCAGCAGGCAGCCCAGAGAGGCCACTGTGCCTGGAGAACGGGGTGCTTCTCACTGCCTGCCCTCAGTCCTGGGGCCTTCACGACAAAATGCTGCCACCTGCCTGTAAGCGCAGCAGCCAGGGTGGGGCCGGAAGCGAGGCAGAGTGACAGTGGGGTTCATCGGCCCCCCAGGCTGGGAGGAAATGTGTGCGGAGACGCCTCGGTGAACCCCCCGGCCTGTGTGCCGCCCCAGCAGCCACGGTGGGGATGGGGACCCACAGGCCAGCACGGGACGGGGAGACCGTGTGGAGCTGCCAGGCTCGTGGGTCTGCGTGCTGCTCCCTACAGTCCCTGGGCCGCCCCCGCCGGGCAGCTGCAGCCCCACTTGGCACAGAGCGGGAGGCCCTCAGTGGCAGCTGGCGGCCTGGCCCCTGAGTGCAGTTGTAGAACGTAGTTCCGCGGGGCCAAATGCGTTGGCCGGCCTGGCCGTGCAGGAGAGGTGTGGATGCAGCCGGGCATTCTTGCGGGCAGAGCGAGCCGTGCACTGCCCACTTGTGATAACCTCTTCTCCTTTGTCTTCACAGAGACTAATAGACAAGGCACGCGTCACCTGTGTCAAATGGGTGCCCGGCTCGGAAAGCCTTTTCCTAGTAGCCCATGCGAGTGGGAACATGTACTTGTATAACGTGGAGCACACTTGTGGCACCACGGCCCCCCACTACCAGCTCCTGAAGCAGGGAGAGAGCTTTGCCGTGCACACTTGCAAGAGCAAATCCACGAGGAACCCTCTCCTTAAGTGGACGGTGGGCGAGGGGGCCCTCAACGAGTTTGCTTTCTCCCCAGATGGCAAGTTCTTGGCGTGCGTGAGCCAGGACGGGTTTCTGCGGGTGTTCAACTTCGACTCCGTGGAGCTGCATGGTACGATGAAAAGCTACTTTGGGGGCTTGCTGTGTGTGTGCTGGAGCCCGGATGGCAAGTACATCGTGACAGGTGGAGAGGACGACTTGGTGACAGTGTGGTCCTTCGTAGACTGCCGGGTGATCGCGAGGGGCCATGGGCACAAGTCCTGGGTCAGTGTCGTGGCGTTCGACCCCTACACCACGAGCGTCGAGGAGAGCGACCCTCTGGAGTTCAGCGGCAGTGACGAGGACTTCCAGGACCTGCTTCACTTCGGCAGAGACCGCGCCAACAGCACGCAGTCACGGCTGTCCAAACGGAACTCTACCGACAGCCGCCCGGTCAGTGTTACCTACCGCTTCGGCTCGGTGGGCCAGGACACGCAGCTGTGCCTGTGGGACCTCACGGAGGACATCCTCTTCCCCCACCAGCCGCTCTCCAGAGCGAGGACGCACACCAACGTCATGAACGCCACGAGTCCTCCCGCCGGAAGCAACGGGAACAGCGTGGCCACGCCCGCCAACGCCGCGCCGCCGCCGCTGCCCCGCTCCAACAGCCTCCCCCACTCGGCCGTCTCCAACGCCGGCAGCAAGAGCAGCGTCGTGGACGGGGCCGTGGCGTCCGGGGTCAGCAAGTTCGCCACCCTCTCGCTGCACGACCGGAAGGAGCGGCACCACGAGAAAGACCACAAGCGGAACCACAGCATGGGGCACATCTCCAGCAAGAGCAGTGACAAACTGAACCTAGTGACGAAAACCAAAACGGACCCCGCCAAAACTCTGGGCACGCCCTTGTGTCCGCGAATGGAAGACGTCCCCTTGTTAGAGCCGCTGATCTGTAAAAAGATAGCTCACGAGAGACTGACTGTGCTGATTTTTCTGGAAGACTGTATAGTCACTGCTTGTCAGGAGGGATTTATTTGCACGTGGGGAAGGCCTGGGAAAGTGGTAAGTTTCAACCCTTAATGCTGCACCAGATCTAGGACTTGAATAGGTAGTGATTTTTTTTCTCGCGGGAGGGGCGGGGTGTACAATGAATGTGAATGACACTTCTTATTCTTAATGTAAATCTAAATGCATCAGAGCCATAATTTTGGATACTGCATGCCATGTAATTCTGAATCATTTGATAATTCACCTTAGAGCATTTAAAAACTATATAATCCAACTAATTGCCAGCCGAGTCAGTCACCCTCCTGGGAGCCCGTAGAGCCCGAGGTAGCGTCCTGTGTCCGATCCTGCGGTGTAGGGAATCATGACCACGGGGAACAATGACGTCAAGCGCTAAACTTAAAATCGATGCTTTAACTGGAATATTTTTCTTAACTACTCGACTAGAATATTGTACACCTGATCAGAGTGTATGTTCAGTACAGATGGCCATTAATTGTCATTTATAGTCCAATTTTTTATCTTAATCATAAAATGTTTAGGAATCTATGAAATTTAACTTTAGGAACAAAGCGTTGAGCAGGGTTGATGATATTATTTTTACATTGTTCTGGCAATCCACAGAAAGAGAAGAGCCTTAATTTTTAAAACCCATTTTAGTCATTTTATGACAATTAAAATTGTTTAATAAACATCTTTTTCCAAAGAAGCAGTTTGTAGAACTTTGATTGAGACCCTGTGCCCAGCAGCCCAGTGGCCAGAGCCGGCCGGGCCTCTGCGGCTGCGGTGTGGTCAGCAGCGCTTGCCCTCCGCTGCTCCTCCTGGCCAGGGAACAGGCTGTCGGGCTGCCGTCTGCCCTGCTGGGCTTCTCACCCGGCAGGGCGTGACCAGGGCGTGACCAAGGCCAGGGACGCGGGGTGGGGACCGCTTTGCTTGTCCTTGAGCGGCAGTGGTAAGGCCCAGCGCTCGGACCCGCCGACCTGGGCTTCTCCAGCGCCATGGGCTGGTTCTACTCACTGCGGCCCTCCAAGTTCTTTGCCGACGAGACGGTCCTCGAGGTGGTATTTGGTGTCCAGATGTGAGTCACTCTGTGTCAGCTCGTTCTGAGCGTTCAGGGTGCTCGTCTGGCCGCACAGCTCAGTACGCATGGTGCTCACGGCAGGTACTGGTCTGCGTGGTGGCCGGGGCCAGGGGTGCAGACGGAGTGGGCTTCCCGAAGTCTGCAGGCGCAGGCAGTGTGTGAGCTCCGAGCCCCACCCTTCGCCCCCTCCTGCTCCCCAGCGTGGTGGCTTCTGTCCAGGGTGACGGCGCCAGCAGTGCCACCTGTGAGATGGGCGGCACGACTTCGCCCCTGGCCCTCTCTGCCTGGAGATGCGGGCCTGTGTCCTGGAGAGCTGAGAGCCACTGCCCTGGCGGGTTCAGCCTGGAGACCAGGTTGGGTGCCAGGCAGGGTGGGAGGGCGCGGCCCCCCGTGACTGTAGCTGCAGGGACCCGGCAGGTGTTTCTGGGGCCTCCAAAGCTGCAGTGCCGGGTGGGGGGGTGGGGGGCTGGCTGGGCCCTTTGCGGGGGGGCGGCCCCGGCACAGCCTTGGGTTAGGGCCCAGCCACAGCGTGGCCTCTGGTTTCTGCTGACCAGCGCAGTGCCCGGCGTGTCCGTCTGGAGTCCGGTCCAGGGCTCCCTCACTGGCCCCCCCACCCCCCCCAACCACCCCAGCTGCTGCCAGGCGCAGGGGTCCCCAGAGCCCGAGTGTCACTGGGGAGAGCCCCCCGCTTCCGATAGCCGCAGAGCACTCTGCAGGTGGGAGGACGGCGGTCCCCCCTGCTGCTCGAGGCGCTGCGGGAAGCTGGTCCTGTCTCCAGCTGCGCATCCCCGAGATCCTCCAGGTGGCCTCGAGCGTCCCCGAGTGGGATGAGCCGTCCCAGGCTGGCCGGGAGCCCTCCCCCTCCTGCCCAGCCCTTTGCCGCATGGGCCAGGAAGCCCCATGCCTTCCACGTGCAGGCACTGCCAGCCGGCAACGTGGCTTCCAGATTGACTCCACCAACAGGGACAGCCCCTGTGTCCCTGGGGCCCAAACCCGAGGGTGGAGAGAGGAAGCCAGCCTGGTGAGTGTCATCCCAGAGACGCTCAGAAATGATGCGGGCCAGCAGCTCTGCATGGTGGGTACCATGCCCTGGGCGGGAGTGAGCGATCCCCAGGCCCCCGCTGGCGCCGTCTCCCTGAGTCCACACAGCCTGGGGTGCATCCACCCAGGCCACCCTCCCCCTGCCTTTTATTTTGAGACGGTCTCATCAAGTTGCCAGACTATCCTCAAAATTGGGACCCTCTTGCCTCAGCCTAAGTAGCTGGGATTACACACGTGTGATACCATGCCAGCCTGCATCTAGAATGAAATTGTGAAGTATTAACTGCGCCAAAATCAGTAAGACCCCACTGTGTGCCGGGGTGGGAGGGCGGGCAGAGCTGCTGGGGAAGCCGTGCCCTGGTCTGTGCGCCTGACGCGTGGCCGTAGGCTTGATGGAATTGGGTACTCGGGCCCCACGGGTTTCTGGGAGCCGAGCACACACGGGGCAGGCACAGCTGTCGAGGTGGCCTTCCTCGGCCTAGAAGGCGACCCTGAGATGCTGCCCCGGGGTGGGACGGTGGGCACCTACCATCCCGGAGCACCCCACGGGCCCTCGGACGGTGCTTGGCCTAGGTTAACAAGGGGCTCATCACAGTGCCCAGGGACGTCGTGGGAGAGGGGACCCCAGTGTGGCAGGGCAGAGCCCCTGGCCCTCGTGCATGGCTGTGTCCTGCCGTCCCCTGCCTCTGCACCTGTTACATGATGTGTCGTCATCACCATCCGAGTGGAAGTATGAAGATGGCTGATCTCCTGCCACGTGTGTTTCGGTACCGAGTCTATCGTGATGGTTGTTGGGGGCGCGGTGTGCACCTGTGTGCGTGACTGCCCTCAGCAGAAGCAAATGAGTGTGCACTACACACGTCACCTCGCCTCCCGACAGCCTGAATGCCACAAAGCACCTCCCTAACCTACATATCAGCGGATTAAGCTTGTGACTGTTGGAATGATGAATGAAGCTTCAATATCAATATTGTACTTTATGAGCCCAAGAAAAGCACACCTGTCTCCCTGCTGTCTTCCGCAGTCCCTGTCGCTGTCACAGCAGAGACTCACTGTGCGTGGCATCCCGGAGTCCCTGTGCCCTGCGTGTTGCCGACAGATAAACAAACGCCTGGCGATGTAGCCAGTCTCCTCGGTGGGCCCAGAAGGGAACCGGGACGCGCGTGGGGTACGGGCTGCCGCCTGCCCCGCACACACACCCACCAGGAGTCTGTCCCGCGGCCACCGTGTGGGTTCTGGGACTCAGCCCAGGGGCCCTGGGCTCACTGCCGTGTGCTGACTGCAGGTGTCCTGGCACAGCTGTCCACCCCCAAGGTGGCAGCCCTCAGCCCTCAGCTCCCTGCCTGGCTGCTCGGCGTCCACTCACAGCTGGGTGGCGCCTTCTAATTCTTTGTCCCTTGGGCTGTCCCTTGGGGTGTGGCAGCTATGGTGGGGAGTGGTGGGCGCCACCTCCAAGGACTTCAGGGTCTCGGAAACAGCCTCTCCCTCAGGGTGGCAGCCGGCAGCAGCTCCTCCTGGCCCAGGCGGTGACCCGAGCGGCCACCCCGGGGCAGGCACTTTCTCCCCATGTGCAGCCCAGCTAGGCGTACCCCTCCCGAGTGTGGCTCTTCCTCGGCGGAGACCAGGGTGTGTGGCTGCCCGGTGTGACCTGGCTCCCCAGGTCTGGAGACCTGACGTGCATCTGGCTGGGAACCCCAGCGATGCTGCTCACCAGCGCGAGGCCATGGACTTGGGGGTGTGTGGAGCGGCGGGAGGCACCTGGTGGCGTTTGTCTTCACCCAGCGTTGTCACATAGCCACCGGCTTCTCGGGATGAGTTACTCAGCATGCGCTTGGCAGGGCCAGCCAAGCTCTCCAGGGCTGCGACCCCGGGGACCCGCTCGTGTGTCGACCCTGCCCTCACTTCCGATCGGGAGGAGCTCAGTTCATTGGTGGCCGCCTGGCCCTGGGCTTTGGTTTGAGGCACAGAGGGTGACAGGGACCAGATGACTCCAGGTGGGTGAGGTGGCAGCAGACTTGCAGACTTCACCCACAGCCCCTGCGCTTCTGTCCCCTCAGACGTCTGTGGGCCCCTCAGGTTGCCGGGTCAGGCGGGGAAGCCGGGGGACGCCCAGGCCCATCTTGCTGCCGCAGTCTCGTGTCCCAGGACGGGAAGGTGGGCACGGTCCTGCTTGTGCATTGTCTTTACACTGGAACGCTGTCCCCTGTCCACCACCCCGGGAGCAGGCGCGCGGAGTCTCTTGGCCAGCACAGTCCCACTGCCGAGTAGAGCTCAGCGCTGTCCCTGTCCCCATGACAGGTGGCCCTGGTGGCACCGGGCCCCCGCTGTCCTGAGTGCCAATGGAAGGGCGGGAAAGGGACTTTGCAGAGCAGTTCCCCCAGCGCCTCCATCCTTCGTGGTGGCAAAGCAACTCCATCTCCAGGGCAGGAGCGGGTGCCGAGGCCGCTGTCATGACCATGCCCAGACCGCGTGGTCCTTAGTGGTCCCCGCCCGCCCCAGCAGCTCCTCCTCAGTGCCTGGGGAGTGTGTGGCCCTCGTGTGGCCACGTGGCCCCTGGCTTGTGGAGGCTCCTGTCTGCTGTAGCCCCTGCCCAGCCTCAGCCTCGGGCTTCTGGGGCCCTTACGGCTCAGCAGGAAGACAGGGAGCCAAGGGTGCCCGCCACCTGGTGCCCGCCCCATTCCCCGGAGTGGATGCAGGGGCGGCAGAGGGAGGACCAGGCCTGGGCTGTCGCTTCTCTGACAGTGGGACCCAGAGCCTGGTGCCCAGGTCCCAGGGTGGTGCAGACCTGTCCTTCCCACAAGACAAGGGGCTGCAGCGTCCTCCTGCACCACACTCGGAGGGGCTGCAAAGCCGTCACGAGCCACGTGTGCCAAGGTGACGTCGGGATGTCACGTGCACAGCCCTCAAGGCAGGTCATGTCGAGAATGTATTCGCTAGGTGGAAGTCTGGAGTCGTCCCCTCCGCCTTGAGTTGGTGACTGTGCCCCTGGGAGCCCGCACACTTCTCCTTGGCCGGTCTCACCATCCTGGCGGCTGACCCAGCTCGGGTGGGGCCTGCTGCCTGGAGGTGTGCAGGGCTCCTGCGGGATGGCACAGGCGCGGCCACTGGCTGCGTGGCCTCCACCTCCCTCCCTGCAGGTGGACAGCACTTGTCCCTCCTTGTGGACACCGTGGAGCTCTTCACCCTGTGGAACTGGCAGTGCCTGGGCCTCGCGTCACTCGGGCCACCTCCCCATCCTCCCCAAGTGTGCACAGGTGGAGGTGGAGGAGCCTGGCCCGGGTCCTGTGTCTGTGCGTCTGTCTAGCCCCGGGGGTTACAGGGCAGAACTGGAGCAGGCCCTGTCCCCTTGGGGAGGTGACAAGAAGACGCCTATAGGTGCCAAGGGGACAGCTGCTTCGCCGCTCTCCCATGAGGTGGGGACGAGGCTGGAGGCCCCTGCATCGTCAGCCCCACTGGCGTCACTGAGTCCCAGGTGCAAGCGTGGCGGTGTCTGCTTGGAGGTGCAGTGGCGCCCGGGTCAGCCGAGTGCACGTCTGGGGCTGCCTGTCACTGCATCACCACTCAGGCCGTGGGAGAGGCCAGGCCGCCTGTGCTGTCCTTGTGACCCAGGCAGCTTCGCACCCGGTCCCCTTCCAGGCCCGCTGGAGATGCCACGCAAGAAAGCAAGACCCCCAGCGGGAAGTGCTTTTCGGAACGTGCCACAAGACCGAGGGCGCCGCGCCATGGGCTGTGGCCGGGGAGGTGATGGGCAGAGCTGTGGGGCACCCCAGAGACCCCAGGCAGCGGGAGGACAGACAGGAGGACGCTGGAGACCCCTGCCACAGCGCTGGGACCGGCGTCGCAGCCCCGGCATTGCTGGGTTAATGGAGACTGCTTTGTTTGCAGGGCTCACTGTCGTCCCCCAGCCAGGCCGGCTCTGCAGGTGGGACTGTAGTGTAGCGATCCCGCAACCGCTCAGACGCCTCCCTGGGCGCACGTGGACAGCAGGAGGGACGGCGACAGGCGGCGGAGCCAGGAGCTGCGCGGAGCCAGCGGGCGGCCCCCAGGCGGTGCAGACGGCCGGGTCAGGCACCGAGCTGGATGCCGCTCGCCCAGAGAAGCTGCTTCCATGTCTAACTTGCTCGCTGCAATGAAAAATAAGAAATGGAGTTCTCCTACATTTTACTCTGCAAGTCAGCGTCCTGAGATGGCATGTGTCACACACGCACAAGCACAGGGCGTGACTAAAGCGCTCCGCGTCCCAAGATGGCATGTGTCGCACACGCACGCACAGGGCGTGGCTGAAGCGCTCCAGGACAGGGAGCCTCGGCTGTTAGCAATAGTTCTCCACTGGTTTTGCACTGAGCTACGCCTGGGATGCTCTCAGAGAGAACGCTGTTGCTTTAGGACTGGGACCTGTAGTTCAGGAAGACAGATGCTGCAATCATAGGTTTTTAAACGTTATTTGCACTTAAAATAGTTGAATGCTGACGGGGAATGACTGAACGTGGGTGTGGGGCCCCCGACCCCCACAGCAGGGTGTGAGGAGCCCTTTGCGTGTTAACATTATTTTCATACGGTTAGTTTCCAATGCGATCGGCTCTGCACTGCATACATAAATACTGTAATTCTGCAGTTGGGGGAACTACTTCCCGCACCAGTGATTCTTCACCATTTCAGAGTGATATTTCTGATTCACAGAAACATTAATATTAAAGCTATCTGGAATACTCTAGCTGTCCTATCTTTTGTTAACTGGGCTTAATTTGGGGTCTAATTCTTGCTGTGCGGTGCAGAACTGCTCCCTCTGACCCCATGGCACACGTGGGCGCTCTCGGGTCCTCTGCCCCAGCTGGTGACACGGGAACAACAGCACACAGGCGCCTGTGGCCCTGTCCTCCGTGACTGTCTGTGCAGGATGGTCTCGGCGACACTGTGTGGTCTCAGGTGAGTGGGTCACAAGCTCAAGCCAATCTGGGTAACTCGTAAGACCCGGTCCCAAAAAATAAAAAAGGGCTGAGAATGCAGCTCAGTGCAAAGGTCCTGGGTTCAATCCCTGGTGCTGTCCAAAAAAAGTCACATGGCTGGATCCTCAGGACTTGGGCCCTGCTCAGTGAGACGGAACCAGTGGGGTGCGCCCACGGCACAGGAGAGTGCAGGGGGTTCACCCCCACCAGCCTGAACTGCGCAGCTCCAGACGACAGCGTTAGGCTGGGGGCTGCAGCGTCCTGGGCTTTCACATGGGCCAAGACAGCAGGCCAACACAGCGCAGGCCTCGGTTTGGTTCCTCTCTGGTTCCTCTTGGTTCTTACGCTGCCCTGCTCCAAGCCCAAGGTGACCCCACTCAGAAGCCGCCGCTGTTGCCTGTGTGGCCTCTCGGGCCCACACACCATGGCACACAATGCTGAGACTTACTGTGTTTTCCAGATTTGAGACAAGACCTGGCTGTGTTGGCCAGGTTGATCTCAAGCTCGTGGGTTCAAGCAATCCTCCTGCCTCACCTTACTGAGTAGCTGGGACGATAGGCACGCATCACCATGCCTGGCGAAGACTTGCGTTAAATGAAACAATTCCTAAGTCAGAGTAACCGTACAATACCAGCACACTTTAGGTAGTGTGGTGTTTCCGTCACCTTGGGCAAAGCACCGGTTAGGCACAGAACCATGTGTGGGTCGGAAACAGCTGGGAGAGAGCTGCGGGGAGAGCCCTGTGACCCCAGGTATCTCTGGTCCCGCTCTGCGTGTTGACCCAGTTGCATCCACAGCTGCCACAGGCCTGGCGGCGGGGGTGCAGGACACCAAGCCGTGGGCCCAACCTCAGGCGTCCCATGCCAATTCAGGAGGAGGAGCGGGAGCCTCGGGGTCCACTCCACCGCCCTCTGTCCACACTGCGGGATGGGAGAACAGGTTCCGTGCTGGGATCTGGGAGGCGGTGGCACAGGCTGCGTACGTGCCGCCTGGCCAGGGGCCCCGAGGGATCCTGGCGCCCCACCTTGGTTGGTTCTGGGACTGGGATTGGAACGGGAAGCAACCTCAGGCTGGCCCCTAGTGCCCCACATCCTGCCGGTGCTGCTGGCACAGGCTGTGCTGGAGTGCGCAGTGACCGCTCAGCCTTGGGAAGAGAGCCTCAGTGACTGCGTGGGCCCTGCCATCAGCCTGGTGGCACCTGCCCACCACACAGCCCAGAGAACTCGGCAGGGAGCAGCCAGGGAGACCCGGGGGTGCCAGGCCTCGAGGCTGGAGAGTGACAGCACCAGAGGTGGCGGAAGCTGTGGTCGCCCCGCCCGGCCCCCACTGGGTGTGTGTGTGGGGACAGCCACCAGACAGAAGGGCAGGTGGCTAGCTGGGCAGCAGCACCTGCAGCCTGTGCTGCCCACACAGGCACAGAGAACTGTGCAGGTGTCTCTGGACCCCCGGGCCACCGTTTCCCAGAACACACACGCCCACTGGTCCACGGGCCGAGGCCCCCCGCAGGTGTCTGGCCTCACTGCCGGGCCCCGTGGGCTCTGGGTGAGTTTGAGAGCGAGCCCAGCCCCTCTGCCAGGCGCGGGCTGACGTGCTGGCCTCATTCTGGTCCCAGTCTGCCCAGCATGGGGCCCACGGCAGCCACAGCCGCTTCCTCGCCCTGGGCCAGGGCCACTGGAGCGACACGGAAGAGGGGTCGCAGGGGTGTCTGCAGAGGTGACAGGAGACACAACGCTAACCTGGGACGCTCAGCTTTTGCTTTTCAGTTCTGTAAGCTGGGGAAGATGGGATAAGGAGGAACTTGATTCTAGGTGCCCTTCCCAGCAGCGAGGGGCTTTGGGGGCTGGGGAATGGAGCCAGGCCCTGGTCTCACCACCACCACCACAAAAAAAAAAAAAAAAAAAAAAAAAATCCACTTACAAAGAAGAAAGGACAGGCCGTGGGAGCTGGCAGGGCCTGCGGTGCCCGGCCTCCTGTGAGCTCTCAGCAAGCAAAGCTCGCAGCCCCCTGGCCTGGGGATGCCACGCGCTGGGCCGCCTCGAAGCGGGGGATTAGTGGGCACTCCATCTGCCTCCCGCTGCAGCTTACGAGGGGACAGGGCTGCCCAGGACAGCTGGGTCCCATCCCCAATGAGTTTCCAGTGACACAACCCCATGAAGTGGGGGTGACAGGCTCACACCAGGGAATCACGGGTGCAATCGGTAACGTAGCTCGCTCTTTAATAGGGTTCAGGGTCTCCAGCGCACCACCCGGCACCGCAGCAAAGCACTCAGCTCAAGTGCCCCCGGCCTGGATCATGTGTGTGACAGGAGTCTCCCGTGTATCCGATTTGATTCATAAAAAATGACAGAATATCCCTGCCCCAGGTCCTCATGCTGGGAGAGCAAGCGAGACCCTGGAGTGCCCCAGCCGGGAGGCCCCAGGCGGCGGGAGCTGGAGGGGCAGTGGCCCTGCAGTGTCCCCGGGCCCGGCCAGCCAGTGCCTGCTGTCCTCTCCGAGCGGGCGGGGGCATGCGCTGCTCAGTACCTCGCGCCCTTCCAGTCAATCATGGGCAGGCGACACTGCGGCGGGTCCGGCTTGGTGCCCCGCGTGTCCACCTGCAGAAGGAGTCACAGGTGGAGGCGTGGGTGGCCACAGCCCTGCCCTGCCGGGGCGGGTACTCGGCGCCCTACCTTCTTGCAGGCGCTGCTGCCGAACTTCAGGGCTCGCAGCGCGGGGCCGGAGCGGGAGGACAGGGTGGTCACGGCCGACAGCTGCAGCAGGGGCAGCTCCAAGGGCCGGGCGGGCACCTCTCGCCTCGGTGGCGCCTTCCTCGAACAGAACGGGGCTCCGGTTCCCTGTGTGCCCTCCCCACAGGCCCCTGCTGGCTCTGCTCTGCCCCCGGCCCCCCAAGCCCATCCCTGCCTGCTCTGGACCACTCATGGCCGAGACAGCTTTGACACCGTTCAGGTTGTGCAGTGAGTTTTGTGGCCAGTGAAAGGTACGTGAACTTGAACGTCACAGTTCGCCCTGGTGGAGCGGACACCGGGGACACCCACAGCCCCCCAGGGTGCTCCCCAGTGCCACGAGGCAGGTGCTGGGCAGAGTCTGGGCATCTGCAGTACGCGTGTCCCTCGGGGACAGAGAGAGAGAGAGCAATGGGAGCAGAGCTCACGAGGCCACTGCCAAGTGAAGGTCTCGCTTCTAAACCAGCAGGCAACACAACACCGCCTGCCAGGGCCAGGGCCAGGGCCAGCGCCCGCAGCCAGAAGCATGGGGAGCTCGGGCTGCTGAGGGCTTGTGGGCCTCTGCTGGAGCCATCTGAGGGCACAGGGTAGGCACCCATGTGTGACTGCCAGGCCAGGCACAGGGACTCGTGGCAGGCCCCTCCCTGGGCTGCCCACACAAGGTGTTGGCTGTGGACCTGCAGCTCGGGTTCCACTGTTCTAACCTGGGGTGGGGACAGTAAGCGGCACAGTGCTCTGGCCTCAGAGGATGGGTGAGACAGCCTGTTGTGTCACCACCCTCCCTGGCGATGTCCCCCGCTCACTGATCTCAGTGCTACCTGCTTGCCGCACTTGTGACCAAGTGGCTCCAAGTGCTCCGGGAAGGCCATGTGGCTGCGGCCGGCTCGGGCCTGCTTCTCAGCCGCCCTACGGAGGACAACACCGTGGCTGCCCCGCCGTGGGCCCCCGTGCCACTGAAGGGGACCCGCCCCTGGTCGAGCAGCCGCCACACTCCTTCCCACAGGCTAGCAGGACCCGGCGTGGAGGCTGTACGGTCTGCCGCGCCTCCAGGACCAGCCGCCGCGACAAGTCACCACGCTAGTGGGAGACAGGGTAGAATCGGAGGGCCTCGGGCACAGGCCTCTGACACGCACAGTCGGCACCAGGGACACCAGGAGCTCGCACCGTGCCACAAGAGGCACACGAGGCCCCTCGGAAGCCGCACCTGCTGCAGCCCTGGCATCGCCCATGCCCCCAGCCCTCGGTAGCCCTGCCCACCTCACCCAGCCCCGCAGCCCCTCCCGTCCACAGGGGAGCATGCAGGGACCCCACCTCTGCTCCTGAAAGTAGGGGTGCTGCAGGGCCTGGTGGGCAGCGATGCGCTCGTCCGGGTCATAGGCCACCATCGCGTGCAGGAGGGAGAGGCACTTCGGGGATAAAGTGGCTGTCAGGAGAGGAATTCCTGATCCCTTTTTAAAAGGAAAATCAAAACTCATAGCTCTCGACCTGCATTGAAAGCCCAACAGTAAAGGATCACGCTGTCATCCGGAGCCTGTCGCCGTCTGGTCACCATCCCGTCCCACCCGAGGGACCCGTGCCCGGGACAGGCCTGCTCGTGTAAGCCTGATGCCAAGAGTGGGTGGCGGCAGCAGGGGCCACGGTGAGGAGGCCAGGCACCCGTGCACTCATGGCTGCCGTGTGCTGGGCACCTGGGACCGCTCTAAAACCAGTCTCCTTAAAAGGGCGACAGGAAGCCGGGCGTGGCAGAGCACGGCTGTGATACTGACTACTCAGGAGTCTGAGGCAGGAGGACTGTAAGTTCGAGCCCACCCCGTGCAAGCTAGCAACTTAGTGAGGCCCTGTCTCAAAATAAAAAATGAGGAGGGTATACATGGAGTCCTTCATGTTATAAATATAAGGAAATTACCTTTCCTATAAAAGATTAATATGACCTTCTCATCTAAGAATAAAGCTGTAGAAAAGGAAAAATGACCAAAAGCCCCCAAGTCAAGAATGGCTGTGATCTGCACCCTTCTGGGGCCTTGGGAATGTGGCGCAGGAGGACCCCAAGTTCAAGCCCAGGCTAGGTGACAGCTACGCAGCGAGACCTGCCTCAAAATGAAACAGAAAAGCACTGGAGTGCAGTTCAGCAGGAGGCAGGCGTGGGGCTGGGCAGCCCCTCCAAGGCCACAGGGCCCAGAGAACGGCCAAGGGCGCCATGGGGCAGCTCACCCTGCGCCGCGTCTCCCCGCAGGACTCTGGGCCCCGTGCTTACTGTTTGAACTTGGTAAGGGTCTTCGGGGCAGGCGTGCCAATGACATCATGGATTTTGGAGATCTGGTCCAGTTCGTTTATCCCAGGGAAGAGGGGCTGCAGGCTGGGGGCGACAGGAGCAGATGCTAGCGTGGGCTTCGGTCTCCTTCCCCCGAGACCACGCTGGGGCTGGGCCGCCACCCGCCCCGACCGAGTGCCCTCTGTCCCTGCAGGGAGGTGTGACAGTGACCACACCAGGTAAGTGCGACAGCTGCAGCAGCCCCACAGAGCCGTGTGACCAAGTGCACGCAGTCAGGTCCGGTCTCGAGGACAGACTTTGGAGATTTGAGACCTGGACAAAGAAATGCGGCACACGCCGTGTGCCACCAAGCGGAGCTGAGAAGGCTCCAGCAGTGGGCCCGGCTCGCACGCAGCTGGCGCTAGCATCCTGTGGTGACGGGAGGAAGAGGGCAACTCGGTCCTGGTGCAGAAGTCCTCAGCGCCCTTCCTGGCTCACACAGGGCTTCAGCACAGGAGAAAAAGCCTTCTGCTGGCCCCCAGCTTCAGTGACACTGCCACTCAGCTTTGCAAAGTGACAGATAAGTCACTGAAAGCCATGGGCCCTGAGCATGCATCGCCGGGCAGCAGGACTGGGCAGCCCTAGGTCCTCGCCTGGCCCATGAGGTCACAACTCCCAGGGACACCTGGAGGACCGTGGGGGCTGGGCCTGCTGCCCGAGCTCAATCCTGTGGGCAGCACCTCTCCCGGGCTCCCAGGCAGCTCCTGCAGAGTGGCTGGGACCTGTCTGTCCGTCTGTCCCTTTCATTATCAAGCCCAACCGAGAGGTCCACACATACCACCGGGGCCCACTGGTGCTGGCTCCGCGGGCAAAGCAAGCCAGGAAGACTTAGGGAAACAGTAATCTGTTGGATTAAAAACCAGAAGGATCTGGAGTACCCCAAGCCCGGGCGTGGGGTAGCCTGGCCCATACCTGGCGATCTCGTAGAAGACACAGCCCGCGCTCCACAGGTCCATCTTGGAGGTGTAGAAGCCGTCGGTGAGCAGGCACTCGGGGGCCCGGTACCAGCGGGTGGAGATGTACTCCGTGTAGGGCTGCCTGGAGTAGACACTACGGCACGACCCAAAGTCCCCAAGCTTCAGGACGTCCTGCTGCAAAAAAACAGGGGCAAGGGCATCTCGGTCCAGAGCTTGTCAGGCCAGGCAGCCCAAGCCAGCCTGTGCAACGCGCAGCTGGCTATGCAGGTGCCGAGGGTCCCGCCCACACGTGGGGACGCGTCTGCGCCCTGGCTGCATCTGAGGGCCTTGTCCTTGTGCGTGGCCCCGGGCAGCTCCCTTGGAGCGTCGCCCAGGCCCATGGCTCCTGCAGCCACGTGGCCTTGGACAGGCACAGGGACACAGTGCAGGGAGCACTTGGACACCCTCGGCTGTGGCGCTCGGCCCTATCCTGCCTCGAGCGTGGCACCTGGACAGGCCGATGCCATCCACAGTGTGACAGGGACAGCGCCTACCGATGGAAGCATGCTGACGACATTTATCAAGTGAACTTTCTCTAAACTCAGAGGGAAAAAGCCTAACAGGGAGATGCCTCCCCACCACCGGGGACTGAAGCCTCGAGGGCCCAGGGGCGAAGGCCTTACGTCCACATTTACCCGCTGCCGAGCTCTCCTGGGCGTCCTCACCTTGATGAGAATGTTTTCCGGCTTCACGTCTCTGTGGAACATCCCGTTTCTGTATTGGGGAGAAAGAAGTGCGTGTCGCTGCCTGCTGGGTGGACAGCGGCTCCCACGGAGTCCCTGGCACCCTCAGACGTCCCCCTACACCGGCTCCGGGCCACACCTGTGCATGTGGTCCAGCGACTTGCACAGCTGATACATGTAGAGCATGATCTTCCTCTCAGACAGCGGGCGCCTTCTCCCTGTGCAAGCGGGGGACGGGGATGTGGTCACCAACGCTGCCTACCCTTTTCGATATAGAATACGTCCCTTCAGCTGGGCATGGTGGGGCATGCCTTTAATCCCAGCACTCGGGAGGCTGAGGCAGGAGGATCGTTGTAAGTTCAAGACCAGCCTGGGCTATATAAACTGAGTTCAAGGGCAGCCTGAACTGCACAGTGCGACCCTGTCTCAAAAATAGGGCCAGGGATTTAGCTCAGTGGCGTAAGCGCGAGGTTGTGAGTTTGATCCCCAGTACCAAAACAAACAAACAAACAAAACAAAACAAAACAAAAAAACCACGTCCCTTCTCATTCAACAAAACATGAAAATCTAAGTTCCTGCAAAAACTCGTCCAGAACAGTCCCAGGAGCACAGAGCGCCCACAGCACTCACCGCCGGAGCCCTGCGGAGTGGTGCTGTGGACAGTCGCACGGGCACAAGGCCTCACGGCCTGGCCTCCCGGGCCTCCCGCCAACCGCGTCTGCCCAGGCTTCCCGTCTATGTGAGCTCTTCACTGATTCTGAGATGAGGTCTTGCTATGGTGCCCTGGTTGGTCTCAGACTCCTAAGCTGAAGTGATCCTCCTGCCTCAGCCTCCTGAGTAACCGGGTTGCTACAGGCAAGCGGCACGGTGGCCAGCTTTGGAGAGCTCCGTTCTCAAAGGAGGGGATTATGGTTAACACAAGTCCCTCTGCTTGCTTTAGGCTCCACAGTTCGCGCCATTCCCTCTCTCTCTCTCTCTCTCTCTTTCATATTTTCAGACAGGGCAGCCAGGTTGGCCTCGAACTCGTGATGATCCTCCTGCTTCAGCTTCCCAGACTGCTGAGATTACATGTGTGCCACACTACTGTGGACTAAATTCACAAATTTCAAAGCTGCAAAATGACCAGGGTCACTTAACAGTTCAGAAACTCCCTTCATCCCTCCCTGAACACAGAGGTCTAAGCTTGTAATGTCTCTTAGCAAATGAATACATTCTTCTTCTCTGTATAATTATGTTTACAATATGCAGACAGAAGAAAGTAATTCAGCCAGGTGTGGTGGTGCATGCCTGTGATCCCAGCACTAGGGAGGCTGAGGCAGGAGGATCACTGCAAGTTCGAGGCCAGGCAGGGCTACATAGCAAAACCCAGTCTCAATCTATACTGAAAACTATGGTACTCTGAAAAAGGAGATTGAAGAGGATATTGGAGAGATAACCCATGCTCTGGGTAGGAAGAATCAATATAGTCAAAATGCCATACTTCCGAAACTGTTATACAGATTCAATGCAACCCCAATCAAAATACCAACAACATATCTTACAGAATTAAAGAAAACAATCCTAAAATTCATTTGGAACAAGAGACCTAGAATAGCAAGGGCGATCCTGGGCAACAAAGACAAGACAGGGGGCATCACAATTCCTGACCTGAAATTATACTGTAAAGCTACCGTGATAAAAAAAAAAAAAAAATAGTGTGGTACTGGCAAAAAAAATAGACCCGAGGATCAATGGAATAGATTAGAAGATCCAGAAACAACTCCAGACACACTAAGCTATCTTATCTTTGATAAAGGTGCCAAACACATTCACTGGAAGAAAGATAGCCTTTTTAATAAATGGTGTTGGAAAAACTGGCTTTCTACATGCTGCAGATTAAGATTAGACCCATATCTTTCACCATGTACTAAGTTAAAATCTAAATGGATTAAAGATCTCAACATTAAAACAGAAACATTAAATCTGCTGGAAGATAGAGTAGGTAAAACTCTTGAAGACAATGGTGTAGGCAAAGACTTTATGAATAAAAGCCAGACTGCACAGGGATTATTGCAAAGAATCAACAACTGGGATCTCATCCTATTGAAAAGCTTTTGCACAGCAAGAGAAACCACCAACAGTGTGAAGAGACAGTCCATAATGTGGGAGAAATTATTTGCCAGCTGTCCCTCAGATAAAGGATTAATATTGAAAACCTATAAAGAACTTAAAAAAATCAGTCCTCCATGATTTAAAGACCCAATCCAAAAATGGGCATCTGGGATAAACACACACTTTTCAGATGAAGAAGTACAGACAGCAAATAAATACATGAAAAAATGTTCAACAGCACTGGCCATTCGAGAGACGTGAATGAAAGTAACACTCAGATTCCACCTCATCCCAGAAAGAACGGCTAGTATTATGAAGTCAACTAATGACAAATGCTGGAGGGGCTGTGGGCAAAAAGGAACCCTTCTCCACTGTTGGAAATGCAGGCTGGTGCAACCACTGTGGAAGTCAGCGTGGAGATTCCTCAAAAAGCTAGGGTTGGAGGTCCCATTTGACCCAGCTATTCCCTTTCTGGGTATCTTCCCAAACGAACTAAAAACATCACACCACAGTGATATATGTGTACCTATGTTCATAGCTGCCCAGTTCATAATAGCTAGATCTTGGAAACAACCTAAATGCTCCTAGACTGAGGAATGGATAAAAAAGATGTGGTATTTCTAAATAATGGAATACTACTCAGCTATAAAGAACAATAAACTAGACATTTTCATCCTTAAATGGATCAGTACTGAAAATATACTTCTCAGTGAACTAAATAAGTCATACATATGTGACTATCGCATTGTTGCACTGGTGTGATGAACTGAAACAAAATCTATGTACATAAAAAATTAGTTGGGACAGTCAGAGAAAAAGAATTTTGAGTGAAATGTAGTTTTCTCAGGGTCATCTTCAGATTTTATTTTTAATGTGAAATGTTTATTTGAAAACAATAAAGTAATTGTAACAAAAAAGACAGTCATATAGCAGGTTTCTCTTGATACACTGAGGCAAAAGTTTTGTGTTAATAATTTGTTGGATAATGTTTCATGTCTATATTTTTATCTTAAATAATTTCTGGGAATATAGTAATATACAATGTGCTGATAATTGTTACTGTCTTAAAGGCTGGTTGTGAAATTGTTTTGTTTTTATTTCTTATTTTCCTTTTGTTTAAAAAAAAAAACAGTCTCAAGAAAAACAACAGCAAGAAAAAGAAAGTGATTTAAAGTGTAAGATAGCAAAGTACAATTAACTTTTTCGTGAACCACTACCACTTTTGGTTCTGCTTCCCGCAATTTATCATTGGTTCCCCAGAATTTGAACGGAGACGTGGCCAGGCTCTCTGAGGGGAGGAAGCCAGGGAACCTCCGGTCTGCACGGTCTGCTGAGCAGCAATGGGGCTCCGGGCTACTGCGTCCTCCCTCGCACCAGCCCAGCTCGGGCTCAGGGTCAGAGCGAAGGGAAAGGCGTGGCTGCTGCGTCTGGGCGTCTGTCCCTGTCCGCTGAATGCTCCCGCAAATCCAGGAGGCTTTCCCTGCCTGCTCCCCAGTGCCCTCGGGACCTGTGTCCCCCCCATCCCCCAGCCAGGCCCACACACCCGAATCCAAGTACGCAAAACTGGCTCTGCGGTCCTCTAAACCAGACCCTGGGAAAGGCAGACCATGGTAGAAGCCTCATCTACCCATCCTCATGACCACTCAGGGGCCTTGTAAAAAGCAGATGCCAAATCGGACATGGTGGCACACGCCTGTGATCCCAGCACTCGGGAGGCTGAGGTAGGAGGATCTCCCTGAGCTCAAGGCCAGCCTGGGCTACACAGTGAGACCCTCTCTCAAAAACAAAACAAAACCTCTACAAAAATGTCATATTACCAGTAACAGTGGTATTAACAGCTTTTTGCGGGGTGCAGTAGCACATGCCTCTGCTTCCAGCTCCTCTGAAGGCTGGGGCAGGAGAGTCACAAATTCAAGGCCGACCTGGGAAGCTTAGAGACCCAATCCCAAAATACAACACCACACAACAGGGAAAGGGCTGCCATACATATAGCTGGGTGGTGAGTGCTGCTTCCCTGGCACGAGCGAGCGAGGCCCTGGCTCCCTCCCCAGCAGTGAGCGGGCACCGTGACAGAGCGTGGCCCTGCCGGAAGGAAACCACTGCCAGGTGCTTGCAGGACCTGAGCGCAGCACAGCCGCCAGGCTCGCCGCCCAAGGCGGGTGGCCCTGGACCTGAGCAGAGCCGGCCACCACCACGGCCTGGAGGGCACAGGGTCAGGTGGAAGGATAGCACGGACCTTGGTGACGCCGAGTCCAGTGCCCAAAGAAGATCGCTGGGACAAACGTAACCCCACTTCCTCTAATCCATGCAAAGTGCACAGGGAAACCAAAGATCTCACAGAACTCCCGGTGAGGATGAGATGCACACTGCTAAGTGATAACGCTTCACGTCTGAGCTCCGTTTCTAACACGGCCTCCTTCCTGCTGGGACTCAAGAGCTGCCTCTTATTGTCAGGGGTCAGAGCTGATCAAATACACAAATACACAAATAGCCAGGACCGTAGTGCACGCCTAGAATCCCAGCGCCCGGCAGGCTGGGGCAGGAGGGCTCCAAGTTCAAGCCTAGCCTGGGCAGCTTAGTGAAACCCTGCCTCAGTTTAAAAGTGGTGTGTGCTACGTGTAGCTCAGTGCGTGGCCCTGGGATCCGTCCCAGTACCAACACAAAGCAAAGACAAGTGAATTCACCCAGCACCGGGGTGTCTGCACCATCACCGTGGCTGGGTAATAAGGCGCAAAGCACAGCGGTTTGAGGGAATGAACCGCAGTGCTGCTCGTAACAGACACTCAGGCCACGCTCACTTTATTTTTTCTGATTTGTCTCATGCCCCATTATCCTGGCTCATTTCAGGCCACCTGCCCCAGCCACAGCCTGGGCCGGTACTGCCTGGGGCTCCGATGGGTCGGGGCACACGGGCCGTGAGGGGAGCCTGCAGGAGGGAAGGGGTGCGTGGGGACCGCTCTGCCTCAGCCTCGCAAGAGCAGCTCCCTGGGTCTCCCCAGGAGCCTGGCTGGGTTCAGCAGTGCGTGGACTCCATGGTGGGAGCAGGGTCCCACAACCCCACTGCGTCCCACGCACCCTGCTTGCCTGCTGCTATGGAGGCCACAGCAGCCTTGGGTCAGCAGCCCGCAGCGTCCACCACCCCCAGACAGCCCACTTCCTGCTGGCTCTCTCCCACCTCAGGGCAACACTTGCACTGCGCCTGGAGGACACACACAGCCTAGTGAAGACCGCAGAGCTCTCGGGGACACAGCCCCTGCGGCACTGCTCCACGGCCACCTCATCCATCCACGCCGCTTGCAACAAGACAGCAGGTCTGTGAGGTTTACTCCCGGATGTCAAAGCCTTTTCTATCACAACCATCCTAAGGGGGGGTTTTAACAACTGCAGCAGGATTGAAGTACATTGTCCGGGCCGGCCTCCAGCTCGGGGTCCTCCTGTCAGCCTGGACAGGAGACCGTGAGCCTTCTAGTCTCTTCCTGTGCTTCCTGGCCGCCGGGCGTCTGTCTGCTCCCTCCCCAGTCAGTGGGTCTCCACGAGAACCTGGGTGCTGCGCCTGCCCGCTGTGAGGGGAGCCGGCAGAGGGCCAGCGGCCGCTGCGTCTGTAACTGGTCCGAAACTGCCCGCCCCAGCCACAAGACCAGCTCCCGCTTCCCACAGAGAGAGGCCCCCAGCGGTTCCGACCAGTTTACAGACAGCAACTTCTGTCAAACTCACCTAGGCATGCTACGAGAAATGTACGACCTCGTATTTTAAATCACCTCACACAACGCAGCTCACTCTGCTCTGCATCTGCGACAGTAGTCAACAGCAGCTTGAAGACATTTCCTCATCTGTGTCTCTACTCAACACCTTCCCCCGCGCTCCCTCGCCTCACTTCCTAAACAATACAGGGTAACCACTTTGTGTTTGCTTTTTTTTTTTGGTTTTTTTTTTTTTTTTTTTTGCGGCACCGGGAATTGAACTCACAGCCTCGCTCCTGCCAGACAGGTGCTTAAGCCGCTGAGCCAAACTCCCGGCCCTGGTTTTTTGAGGCAGGGTCGCACTATGTAGCTCAGGCCGGCCTTACGCTCACGTTGTGGCCCAAGCCGGTCTTGAACTCACAACGCTCCGCCTACCTCAGCCTCCCGAGTGCTGGGATTAAAGGCGTGCGCCACCACGCCCGGCTTTTTTTTTTTGTTTTTTGAGACAGTCTCAGGGTTGGCCTGAGCTCTGGCAGATCCTCCTGCCTCAGTCTCCCAAGTGCTGGGGTTACAGGCACGCGCCCCGCGCCCACCTCTGCACCTCGTATTTACACAGTACCCCTGCACGATGCCGATACACAATTTTGAGGACTATGACAAGGCTACGTGAACTACAAGCTTCACAGAGGGCCTCGGGCAGGCTTTCCAAGGGTTCCACGTACCTCGGATGAGCTCATAAATATTCATGTCCATGAGTTCACATATTAGTGCAAGAGAACCAGATTTTCTGTCACTAAAGAAGAAAGCAGACTTTTAAAACATTTTTCCTCACTTCAGTCATAAAATATAATCAAATATTTAATTCATTTGTGAATATTTCTAGTAAATGTACAGCACTCCAATATCAGGCAAAGAGGGTTCAATTATGAAACAATAGAGGCTTCTATTTTTAATCAATATTTCAGCTAAAATTAATTTAAAATGCTAGAACACCCTACTTTAAGCAATATTCTAAAAGCCTTATTTTGTTTTACTTCTTTTTTTAAGACAGCATCTCGCTATGTAGTCCAGGCTGGCCTTGAACCTATAGCAAACTTCTTGCCTCAGCCTCCCGAGTGCTGGGCATGTAACCAACAGACCTGGCTAAAGCCTTTCTTAAAAAAAGAGATGATTGAGTGGCTGGGCGCGGTGGTGCATGCCTGTAATTCCAGAACTCAGGAGGCTGAGGCAGGAGGATCACTGAGAGTTCAAGGCCAGCCTGGGCTACAAAGTGAGTTCAAGGCCAGTCTGAACTGCATCGTCTCAAAAAGACAAAAAAAAAAATAACATAAAATAAAAAAAGATGTTTGAAAACATAAAATTAGATAAGAAATGAGAATAAAGAGAATAAATTACTGATTCAAAATTTAAAAAAAAAAGAAAATATAAAATTAACTGCTAGAAGAGAGACAAAAGAGGCCTGAGAGTTGGCTAAGCAAACACCAAAGAAGACTGCTCCAAGGCAGGTTCTG
>RJWM01015428.1:0-48122 GCA_004363535.1 Dasyprocta punctata
TGAGTGTAGTCTTGAATATGTTGGATTGAGGTATCTATAGCCATCACAACCAGCCTTGTGCCTTGCACATTCAAGCTGTTCAAAAATATTCGGTACATCAATAAAAGAAGGAAGCATTACAGAATAAGATATATTCAAGGGAAGTTATGCAGAAAGGACTAGAAAATATTTGTCCATATGTCAGAGGGAAAGAGGGCAGAACAGGTTCACAAATCAGCACTTCAACGCACACACCACTGAGATCTATAAGGGGGAAGAGATGGAGTAAAAGAGGATTGAGGACTTAACTCTGAGAAACTGAGAATATGTATTCTAATGCTTGGCATAAAGTAGAGCTCAATTAATAAATATTATTTGACTATATGAATGAAGAAATGAGTACATATCAACTTTTCAAGGGTAGATAAAGAAAGACATGAAGTCGAGAAAGTGAAAAGTCCCACAGTGTACAGCATTTTTAACCTCAGTCATCCAATTCCTTCATCATCACACAAAATGAAAATCAACCATTCCTTTGTAACTTATATGTGATCAATTTATTTGCATTTACCACTGCTCTGTAGCTTTATCTGCTCTACGAAGAATTAAATAACCAAAGGACAGGCTGAAAGGAGGTAACAGAATAAATGGTAATAATCGAAGAATATATAAACCAGACCACTAGTCACTGAGTAATCACGAGTTGACTATATTTTTTAAATATAGTCATCAGTTATCATTATCGAGATCTCAGTTAATAAAATTTTCCCCTTAAAATTACTTCTAAATGTCAAATGAATATAATTCAAAGAGTGAGAACATAAAATTAGTATCTGTTTTCAGAAGAATCATTAAGACCTTTTAGAAATTTCACTGGCTTTTAGATTTTTCCAATTGAAGATCCATTTCTAGGCATTTTTTCACCTCATTATTGTGCCCTGGAAATGGACTTTGAGCATCTCTTGTCAACTCAAAGGCCCTGATTGTCTTGAATACTATCTTCTTCACAAAGGATGAGCACACTGTTTTGTTACAATCGTCTTCAATTGTTGAGAATTCAGAAGACTAATCATTGCTTGAGATGAGGAGCTATAATTCAGACAGGGTGTAAGTGAAGATCACAGGAAAGCAGAGGATATTTGTTGAAACTACTTAGAGAAAGATTCTGTTTCAATGTATGTGTGTTTGGAAAAAAACCTGAGATGGCATTTTAAATTAAAGAAGGCGACTTTATCTCTTCAATGTCAGTAAAATGTTTGCTTCTTAAAGTAATTTGCTATAAAAAGTAAACTCATAAGAAGTAAAAAATGTGCTGAAGCTACTGAAAACACATCATCCATTGGTAACTCCCTATTTATAAGTATGTGAGTGACCACTTTAACATAAGGCATAGGATTTTATTGTCAACTTCTCTAAAATATTTGTTTCCCAAGTTAAATTTATCACTTTAAAAAAACTAAGCTTCATGATGTTTGTCTCATGTGTGAAGTTAGTTAGTCCCTAAAAAGAAAAAACCACAAGACACACACACAAACCATTATCATCTTCCCAACCACATAAACACCGTATATAGAAATGCTAGTTTATATTAAAGTTGAAGGAAATTGCCTATAGAGTATAAGGCAGCAATAAATTCTAATTCATTATGTCTTTGTCACATGAATACCACAGGACTTATTTAAAAATCTTTCAATATATTGGAAAATGTGTCCTATTTTAAAAACCTGTCATAAACAATATCAGCATAAGATACCCCTAAGTATCTGTCTATATGACGTTTTAAAAGATTGCCTTCAGGACCAAAATATGAAGTTTAAAGTAGGTTTCTAAGAGGATAAGGATGTAATTTTGTGGGAGACCACTTGCCTAGCATGCACACAGCTCTTAATACAGAGCAAAGTGAAAATAAAAATGAAAACTAAAATTAAAATAAAATTAAAAAAGAGCAAAGTGGTGAATGCCCAGCACCACAGAAAAGGGGGTAAGATGCTATGAATAGCTAGTGAATCCTAGATAGATTGTGGTCCCACTCAAATATTTGGAATTAGGAAAAATGGAATAAAGAAAATAATAGTGATATTATACTCTAAATCAGTGTAATCGGCATCAAATGAATAAACAATGGAATTTTCAGAAAGATTATCCTAATTTTTGCGACGATGGTGTCAAAAATTTTTCTTCCTTGTTTTGGTTGGCCTCGAAACCCCACATCTGAGCGTTTTGGGGGTGAGCAAAGAACAGTGCACACCATCTAGTGGCTCAACTCAAAATTGCAGCAGTGAAAGAAAGCTTGGAACAGGCAGGAGTGGCGGAAGGTGAGCCAGCAATTAACAGACTTCATTCTTCAGCATCTCTCCAAGTGCCTGGGAAGCGCCGAACTGGTTGCCACAAATTCCAGGAGAGAAGCCCTCGCAGGAAGTTAATTCAGCCTAGGAAGTTAATTTAAATAGGCCACGGTTAAAATCCTACTTTATTTCATTATGTATCTATAATTACTTGGCCTTAATGAGAACTTTTTACTTGCCTGCTTAGTACCAGAATTAATATTACTACAGTAACACATTGGTATCCTACAAAGTGAGCAGGTTTGGAGGAAGAGGAAATAGGTTCCATCTGTGACAATATGCTAAGTGGACTGCAGCTTTAAATCAGCAGCAGCAAAGCTGTGGTTGCCAGTCTATAAACTAAACGACAGGATGGAGCCGACACGCAGTGCAAGGAGTCTTCAAATCCACAGTTACAGACCGCATTCTCTTTTGAATATATAACATCTTCTGCATAGCCTGGATTCACTGCAGCAGTTTTAAATGTAGAGCATTACTAAATTTTCAATAACTTATTTGTTACGTAACTGGTAACCATGAATAGTAGTATTGATATCACTCCCATCCAAGAATGTGCAAAACTATATATATTTGTATTTATACACATGTAAATTGTATCAAAGGTAGATTTTTAATGAGGCATAATAGTCTTGATAGTCCAACTTTAAGAAATTCGTTCTAAGGCAATAAGCATTCATTACTCAGAGATGTTCATTTCAGTGTTGTTTATAACAACAAATATCTGAAATTTAACTATTTAACTGTTAGGAATTATTGAAAATTTAGTTTAGCCATACAAAAAACAGCCTGCCATAATTAAAAACTATTAATAAATATCTATATTTATTAAAACAAAAGTCACTATATATCCACAGGTGAACAAATAGATTATAAAAACATATATATCATAATCTATTGTATATATTTGTGAATATACAAAAAATTCTAAAAAGGAAGAAATAGTTTACTTTATCAAGCATAATAGAAGAGAAAGAGGAGTCAAGGATGACCTGAAGGTCACACTGACCAAAGTGGGGGCACAGAATCAAGGTGGAAAGGACAGTGTGTGGCAAGGGGTTTTGTTTGGGGACATAGTCTGATGGAGAACCCTCTTTGATACCCATTTGGAGGTGTATTGATATTTTCAAAGTTATCTGGCTGGCATACCTACAAGGTAATGAGTATGGATGGTTGTGAGAAAAGGACTAAGCAAAGTTTACAAGTTGAGAACACAATGGGACTCATAGCCAGCAAGGATTAGGACCAGGAACACCTAACCAGAAGGAGAACCCAAAGAGAATGGCCTCCCGGAATGACGCTTCTGAAGGAAGCGTATGAAGTATGTCAGATCTCAGGAGATGGGCACCAAGAAATGCCACTCTACTTAGCAACCTGGAGGTTAATTTGACAACAGCTGTCTCAGTGGGTTGACGAAGGCAAAAGCCTAATTGGAAAGGGATAAAGTGAAAATGAAAGGACAAAAAAAGGGGGGGAACTTTGAGCAAACCCACTTTTTGATGATTATTTATGTCTACAGAAAAACAGAAATAAGATAGAAAGAAGAGAATATTGATTCAAGAAATGTCCTCTTTTTAAGGCGAGCAATATAACAGCATGCTTCTCTGCTGATAGGAGACATCTGATGAAGAGGGAAAAGTTAATGATGCAAAACATGATAAAATTGCTGGAAAAAAATATCCTTGAGTAGTTGAAAAGAAATGAGACCGAAAGCACAACAGAGTGCTTGACTTTAGAAATCAGCATAGACAGTCCATCCATAATAATAAAAAGCAAGGCAGGGGATGTGTCCCGCCACTGGCGATTTTGTAGGTATGAGACTGGGAACGTGTGGGAGTTCTGTGCTATGTGCGTCTAGGTCTTAGTGGAACAAAAAACAAGGTTATCAGCTTAAAGTAAATCAGGGAGCAGATGTTAGAGAGTTGAAGAGTGAGAACAAGGTGTAAAGTGGTCATTTAGGACAAAAATGAGTGAACTTTTTTCAATAAAGTGCAAAGCGGTATTTTCAACTTTGCAGATATCAAATCCCCATCTTGAATTTTCAGCACTGCTATTGTAGCCGGAAAACTGCCATTGACTCCACATAAGCTTTGGATGTGAACTGTGTGCAAATAAAAATTTATTTATGAAAGTAAGTTGTGGGCCACTTGAGCCAGGAACCATGGTTTATCCACATAATAAGTTCTTCCCACCATATTTAGCTGGGTGGCTGCTGACAGGGGACAGGCTATTTTGTAATACTGCTATGAGGAGTGTCAAGAGGGGAAAGACAGTAACTGGTGAGGGTGCAAAATTATTACAAAGATAAGCTATGAGAAGTAAGCCAAGTCAGGAGACAGGCAAGGGTATGAGGCTTATCAGGTATAAGCAACAATGAAAAAGAGATGGGTTTAATGGGTTTAAGCCTTGCTATTAGCCTTTGATCCTCAGATACTTTTCCTGAGCGGGGAATAAAAGGACAGTTGATTAGCTATTTATTAAGAGTGGAAGCGAAGCGTGATTCAGACTTTGTGAGAAAATGCATAGCGCAGGCGTCACTCTGCAGAGCAGACGTTACTCTCCGCTTGTCAGTGTGAAACGCGAGTCCAAATCCAGCTGGAAGTGATGTTCCATGGCAGTCTTGTTCACCACAATGTCTGATGCCTCAATTGTTAGAATTCCTCCTTTCCTCCTCCCCTTTATTACATAGAGTTTTCTTGCCTCTTCCCAAATACAGCATACCCTCACCATTATGTGTGAGTTAATGGTCTTTCGTTTTTCTCTCTTGCCAACCAGCCCTTCAGTCTTCTTTGCCTATTGCAAGCAGCCATGTCTTACTTTTGCTGTGCTGACACTTGAAGATGTTACTTGTACTCCTCCTTCTCGTTTTGTCCCCTAGAGACCTTTCTCTCTTGTTGGATTTCTGCACTTTAAAATGATGGCTGTTTTATTTTAGCAGAAGCATACCAGATGGTTAAAGGATGTTAGCAAGATCAGAGAAGAGAGGATCAACTCCCAGTTCATGTGGTGTGTGTGGTCATTACTTTCTTGGTGACTTCCTGTCCGATCTACTGAGAGTAGACAAGCCTTTCGTATTTGGGGGCCTCCTCTGCCTTTTCTCTCACTACTTTTCCATTTTAAGTCCCATTGCTCCCAAACTTCACTTTATGCTCCAACCTCACAAAGCTGCCTAACTGTTCCTCAGCCACTACACCTTCATGCTTACACAGGCATTAACTAAATTCCCAAACCCCTGTCTGTGTCTCCCCTTCCTTCAAGGGTCCAACACAAATCCACCTGCGGCTGCTGTTTTCCAAGACAACTAAAAATATCACTCTTCTCCTGTCCTAGCTTTCTCTGTACTTTGGATTTCTATCATATCAGTAATGACAGCTGCTATGTGTTAAATTTACATGTGTATGAAAAAAATTTGTTTCCATTTTCTATTTTCATTTTTATTTTTATTTTTACAATTTTTACCAGCATATCTCCCCATTCCCCTCCCCTCCCTTCCACCCTTCTTCCCTTCACATTTGCAGATGCTTTCTTTCCATTTTTTCCTTCTGTTCTTTTTTAATCCTTTTTCCCTTCCTTTCTTCCTTTCCCCTCCCCTTTATTCCCCTTCCCATTTGAATGTGATCTTAATATCTATTTCTTAATATCTAACCACCTTTTTGCTTTTTATTTTCTCTCATGAAAAATTTTCCTCCATTGGATGTGAGTTCCTCATAGTCAGGGACTACAGTCATATTCTCTTCTGTTTTATGTATAGCACATGGTAGGTGTTTGAGACATTTAATTTAAAAATTAAATTATATTTGGTATCTTTCTTCCATAAAATGTTAGGAACTGAATTTAAATCTCTTTGAATATCCTCGACATAATTCTTGAAAATTTGGGGGCCAGCATCATGCATGTCGCTTCATCCTACCCACATATCAGATGTAGTCATCTTCTGGGAACCATACACTTATGCCCCAACATGTAATCAAAACTGTATTTTGTTCTGTGTCAAAACCATGCCTGAAAAATTGTATACATTTGTTAAATAGTGTCTCAAGTGAAAGAATTTTGCTTGTTTGGAGATGTTTTGTCCTTTGCCAAATTAAACAGTGTAAGAACATCTGGTGGAAGAACTAGAGAAAAGGGACAATAAAAGAGCTACCTCTTATAGTTTGTCTGTAATGAGTCCTGTGCTTTATATGTTACCGAATTTAATTGAATTCTCAAATAGCCCTGTGAGGTAGATATTATAATCAACATTTTACTAGTGAAGAAAATCAAGATTCCTAAGCTCACACAGTTAAATGACAGCCAACCTGGTCTGGGGCTGGGGACGGAGCTTAGTGGTAGAGTGTATGCTTAACGTATGTGACACCCTGGGCTCCATCTCCACTGCCAAAAAATATTTCATCTTAGAGTATAAGATGTACATAAATCTCAATTACTGAACCAAATGGTTAAAACTACCTTCTTACTAAATTACCAATTAACCAAATTCCTTCCCTTTCTCTATTTGAAATTTAAAAGTTTTGGCTGCAAATAATAGGACACCAATTCAGTACAACTTAAATTTATTTCGTCGCTCATTTAACAAATGCTTATTGAGCACCTACTAAGTACAAAGCATTGAGTGGTGAACAAGCCAGTCCTTTTCTTACCTATGCAGTTAATATATAAGTGTGAAAACAGTTGACACCAAAAACCTGTAATAATGCTAGGCATTATCAAGTGCTATTGAGAACTCCAAAGCAGGGGCCGGGAAGGACAGTGACAGGGGAGGTTTTGTAGCTGGGATTGTTGGGGGAAAGTCTCTCTTTCTCACAGAAATCTGAGTTCAATGATGAGACCATGCAAAGATTGCCCATATGAGGCAGAGAGAACAGTAAGTGCCAAGGGTCTGAGACAAGACCGTGTCTGGAGTGTCAGGGGATGGGAGAAAACCCAGCAGGGCGGGAGCACCATGGGCCACAGCAGAGAGGCCCTGGGAGGGTGGGTAGTAGCCAGGGGTGGGGCCCCATGGCCTTGCAGGCAGTTCTGAAACCTTTGCAGTGTATTCCCCAAGTAGTGACAGGTAAAGGAAAGACTGAAGAGAAATGACTGTCATTGACCAGTGCAGGTTTTTATGAAGACTGAACCGAAGAGGAAAAGAAGGAAAGCAAGGAGTCCTGTAAGGAGGCAATGCAAAGGTCCTAGGACAGAGGGTACTTACTGAGCCACATAATGATAAGGGCTGGGCAGCACTGGCTTTAGGATGACTAAGGAACAAAAATTCAGACTCTCATCAGGATTCTGTCTCTGTAGGTCTCATTTCCCCCCACAACATGAGCTCTATCTTTGCTCCAACCTACTTCTGCTTACCACAAGCAGCTCCACAATCTGTGAACAAAAGAAAAGGGTCTTCCTTCTGCTCTGCTATGACAGCCTCTTGGAAAGGCCTGGCCACCAATTGTCCACCATGCCCACTGCTGTGATAGGGGTCTGGCTTCGTGCTGCAGCTAATGGGTTCTCCACTGGCAACTAGAAGGGACAGCAGGATGAAAGAAGTTTGCATTGTCTTTTACTTTTTAGAGGCAAAGCACAGGACCCTGTGAAGCAACAGAAGGATGTGAAGACAGGAGAAAGAGTCACATCTCTACCGGACTAAGCCTAGCACCAGTGACTTCCTTTTCTAGATTCTTTTGATACAGGTTCCTATGCCATTGTATTACTCCTTCCAAATAATCTCATATATGTGGGGTGTTGTGTTTCAAATTTTCCCAGGATATAAGAAAGGCAGAAGTGTCAGTTTCTCTGGCAAATCCTCTAGCACTTCCTGGGGGACAGTGGTGGGCACTGATAGATTCTCAGGAGAGACATGCATACTACTTCTATTCAGAGGACATCTGGAGCTCTGTTTCACCAGTCAGAAGTATTCCTTGGAAGTCCAGAAGTGGTTTTGCTAGAAATACATACATCTGTAGTGTATCCATTGCTTTTCCATCCCTGAAACAAAATAACTGACACCCACAATTTAAGAAGAAGAGATTTATCTTTGGTTCACAGTTCAGTCCATGGTTTGCTGGCTCCAAGGCAGAAACATCATGGCAGAAGGGTGTGGTGAAGGAAAAATGTTCAACCCCCAGCAGCCAACAAACAGAGAAAGCAAGAAAGCCAGAAAGAGAGAAAAAGGAGATGGGGACATGAACACATCCTTCCCAAGTCACGATCCCAGTGACACCTCCTGCAGTCACCACCTCCTGCTAGCACATTCAGCCATGAGCTCATCAATAGATTGATACACTAATGAGTATAGCACCCTCATGACTCAATCACCTTTCAAATGCCCTGCTTCTGAACATACAACTTTTGTCTGGCATTTCATGTAGTCAGTTCACTGAATGAGCTTTGCATAGAAGGCCAAAAGAAAACAACTCAGCGTTTGCATCTACTGATTTTTTTCAAACTCTTTCTGTTAGATGCCTTATCTCTTCATGGACAATACCTCAGAAAGTTTCCACAGCAGTCCCAGTCACTTCGAGGTCATTAAATCAGAACTGTATCCCTCAAATGCATCTGTAGTTTCTCTGTTTCTTACTGCATAGGGATCCCCACGACCACTCCCAGATTCATAGACTCATGAGGAAGACTACATCGTCATATTCATAGCTATGATTTATGATTTATGCAGAGCAAACTCAACAAAGGCAAAAAGTGCATGCAGCAAAGTCCAGAGGAAACCCATCGAGCTTTTCAGAGCCCTATGACAGCCAAGGCAGACAAGATGTCCTTATTTCCTCCAACATCAAATTTCAAACCCACATCAAATGTTGTCTACTGTGGAAGCTCATTAGAACCTCAAGCCCATCGTCTCATTGAGGCTGGTCAAATGGGCATCTACTAGGACATAACCAAACTCCAGACCCCAAGGAGAAAACCAGGTGTTCAGCATAAATTATACCATTTATAGAGACAATTTGGGTGCATAGAGATATTTTTATCAGTTAAGGGAGGGAAACACTCCTGAAATTTAAATTCTCAGATGCCAATCACACCCCAACTTTGCAACCAGGCCTTTTAGGGAAGCAGCCTCAGGCCTGCTCTGCTAAGCTGTTTCCACTTGACTATGTGGCGTGAAGGTGGGCGAGGATGGCTGCTCTGACAGCATCAGCCATCTTGAAAGATCCAGTTCCACCAGGGATTGAGCCAGCTAATGGGGAGGCAAAGAAAGAACTGATTTACCTAGTACTTTTAGAACTCGGCTTTCCTACTCATCAGGAAATAAATGCCTTAAATCTGACTTTGTTTTATCATGAGCTGCCTTTATGGACTCTTTCATGAACCTCTTTCTGAAGACTTCCCAGTACACCATGGGCTATCAACCACCTAACTTCTGTTAGGGAGACTGTGACCTGGCAAGGTGTGTCCTTCCAAGATAGCTTGGGATAAACAAGCTTCCAAAGCACAAGCTTGGTCCACAGGAAGTGCCTGTGTCCCCTCACCCTACCAAACCCAGACATGCAGGCCATTTCTCCCCAAGCTCCCTCCACTCACCTACCATGGATGGATCCCACTAGCCTCTGGCCTTCAGACCTCTCCTGTGCCTACCAAGCTCCAAGAGGCATGGACACATCTCGCCCAAAAATTCTTCTCTGCTTTTTTTTTGGGTTGGAGGATAGGAGTAATATTCTCTTTCTCTCTTGTGGATGGAAAATGAACAATATTCTCACAATTTCACAAAGCCACACTCGAAGAAAAAAGAAAGGAAAGAAGGGAAGAGAGGAAAGGAGGGAGGAAGGAAGGAAGGAAGGAAGGAAGAAAAGAAGGAAGGGAAAGAAAGAAAGAAAGAAAGAAAGAAAGAAAGAAAGAAAGAAAGAAAGAAAAGAAAAAGAGAGAGAGGGAGAGGCAAAAAAGACTGACTCACTAGTTATCTTTCATATTATTGTATGTATGGTCTGACTACACACCTGTGTGTGAATACACACACACACACACACACACACACACACACACACACAACTAGAACCAGTTTAGAAGCCATTTTTAGCAAATCCTGCACAGATAACTTGGCATGTACCTTCAGATTACCCTCATCCTTAAGGTTTCCACCTAAATTCTAAGGCAGGAGAAGTGCCAAATATTCATGAATGTTCATACTTACATACATAAACAAATATTACTTAATATTCAGTGGATATCTAAATTTGCCAGTAGAAAATAATGCCAAAGTAGACCAGAAATGCATCACATTGCTCTACATGATTTCTCTTATGATCTGCATGGTTTCACTTTTCCCAGCATGACAGACTAGAACTTTCTCAAAAGGTAGCTATGGTTGACTCTTCACAGCTTGGACCACCATTTTGAGCTCATTGCCAAAAATCATGGACCACATTTTCATCTCCCATGTGCAGTATATACTGTTGACTCAGTATAGTGTTAGTCTCCCAGTCCAACTGTTCACGGGACATAGCATGCACACAAACACACACACACACACACACACACACACACACACACACCATGGCATGACCACCAGAGGACTGTATAACAAAACCTTCTGAATCTTTAGTGAAAGTTGGACAAATGCAGTCACACCAGTACCACACTGAATTTGCATAAACAAATGTGATGAGAGCAGATCTAAAAGGAACAAAGGTATTGCTCACAGTTCCAAGGATGCTACCAACTACTTTCAAAATGGCCACATGGCTCTCCATGTTGAGAGAAGGTGGATTAGTGCAGAGCCTATGACTGCTGGATTATCTAAGAAGACAGTGGTGCAAGAAGTACCTTAAGAAGGAAGGAGGCAAACTGACGTAAAGGACAGTGTAGGCAACAATCTAATCCTTTCATTTGGTCCACTTTCCCCAAATAAGTTTTCTCTGGCCTCAAAAAAAGTTGATCATCTGATCTTAATATCAGGAGATTTTAGAAATGAATCTAATGTTAATAGTTCATTTTTCCAAAATCTACTAATGAAAAGACACTAGCCCAAGTGCTGGCACATAGTAGGAGCTCAATTAATATTTGTTGAAGCAATGTTACTTTTGCTGATCATGAAAAGCATCTGAAAAAAATTATTTTCAGCCTTATGATTTGGTTTAAACCTTACTTTATTGTCCCTTGAGTTCCAGTTATTTCTTCCCTGGAGCATCTATTGCTTTTCTTCTCGAGCACTCTGAGGCCTAGTTACCTTTTCTCATGTCTCCCCTCCCTATGCATTGTCAGCTCTGGAGTATGGAAATGGTGTCCAATTAATCTTTATATATTCAGAGTTTGGCACAATAATCAGAAGTTACTCGATACAAATTTTTAATAAGATAAATGAGTGAAGAAGTTGATAAATGAATAATTCTTGATTGGACCTTTTGATGTCTTATAGATTTTAATGTGAACTTTTGGCATTCCCTTTCTAATGCTGAGTATGTGTGATTTGAATCCAAAAAATGCATTATAGGTCTTCATTGTATGTCCCACACTCCGTTCCTTCCCTCTGCCCTCAGTAATTTGAGGCGAAGAACCATTACCTAAGAGAATTTAATTACATAACAATCACTTTTGCTATCCTGTTGCTGTATTATCTACAATAAAAATAATCCTTAGTCTTGGCCTTTGTCAAGGATTAATCCCAAACATTTAAGTAGTATGTGTCACTCTACTACTTACTCCATTTAGAGAATTTACTCTTTTTGAGTGTAGAACAATAAAGGTGCTATTTCTGACTCCTTTAGGAAGCTACAGTCAGCAAGACATTATGCTGGCATTAGGAAGGGGTGATCACCCAAATACTAGTACATTTTTTTAGCACATCTCTGAAGTCCCCTTAAGAAACACACAACACTTTATTAAAAAGGAAAAAAAAAGATATTTCAAAGAGACTGCAACTTTAATTTTCAGAGATTTCTTACTTTTCAGAGGTAAAAATAAAACTATATTTAAATTCCAACTAACATGTCAGGATGTACCCAAAATAAAATAGTTGGTATTATAATAAACCATAATATTTTAGGAACACATCAGTGAAAATATTCTAATTAAAGTAAAAATAAAACTTCAAACATTTTATTTGAATAGCTAATATAGAGTCTATATTAAGTCACCTCAGTTAATACAGTGGTTATTAGCACTTCTCCAAGATAAATATGCAGAACTAAAACTATAAATCAACAAGGACTTATTGAAAACTTTTGCAAATTTTTATTGAAAACTTGGCACAATCAAGAGCCAAGATAGTTCCTTAAAGAAATATATGTATATTCTTGGAAGAGTTTATGAACCTCCATTACTTAAAGTTGGCTTTTGTTCCTCATAGGGTGACATCTATCCTAGAAGCCATAAGATCCTGATTAAGACACAACTTTCTTCCTATATACTCCTTCCTTCCTTTACTTCTTTCCTCCTTCACATTCTCTGCGACCCATCACTTTCATACCTTCCAAAGAGTAAATTCCATTGTCCAATTTCGCTGTCATTTCCTTTCTTACATACTCACATTTACTGATGCATTAATATTTCCAGTGACTGTGTAAGGCACGAAAGCCAGAGAGTTGCCAGACAGGAGCTGAGCACTGTGCGCAGGGTGATGTGTGGAGCCGAAAGGTATAGCGATGACACGGTCTGGCGTCAGGAAGCGCATAGCTCTGAGGGTAACAGAGATAGATAATTTTAAGTATATCACCATTTGGCAAATGATAGGGTAAAACCATACAGTTAGCCTAACTGTTGCACAGAGAAGAGTGTGATAAAGGAATCCTCATTGTCAGAAAGATTCTGCCTTAGATACGGTTTTTGATTGCCGTGCACCTCCAAAGCCTGAGATGTGTGCGCTTTTTTTCAGATTTATATATCTTGATCCCACTTAAATAACACTGTATTCAGTTTCTCCAAGAACCCTGGCTAACTGGGTATAGAGCAAATAGGGGGAGAGAAATTGTCAGTAAACTTTGAGTTAATTCAGAACCTCCGCCAACTCATCACTACAGAACAACCAATTCTCTTAATGGGTTTAATTTTCCAAATTAACTGTCCATAATAATCAAATCATCCCCAAATACACAAGATGTTTCCACTTATTTGTCATTTTCAGGTATAGCATAGCCCAAATATAAAAGGAAAAAAAAAGTATCAGTGGAGTTTCTATAGTTTATTTATTCAATATTATCTATTCAGTGCTTGCTAGTGTGTAAGGTGGTTTACTCAATCTGTTTCTATCACCAGAAGTGCATTGGCCAAGTTACTAGATCTTTGCCAAAAGACTGAATGGAAAAATTAAACTAACTAGTAAATTTTTGAACATGTATGTGTTTCAATTGTTTATTATAAAATTGAAGAAATTGTTTCTTAAAAAAAAAACCCTCCAGGATCCCATGGCAAGGTATATTCATTCAACATTATTAAAGTGAGGTATCTTTCTTTCAGGTTATATTTGTTTTCAACAGCATGTAATTGCTATTTGAATTTGCTTCAATGAGTAAATATTTCACAAATATATATGCTAGCAATGTTGTGCTTCCAAAATATCATTTATTTTTTTCTGTTTAGATAACTCCCTGGAAAAGAATACCTTAAAAACAAAAACCATGCCATTATATAAAAAATAAATTACATCAGGAAATCAAAACCCAATCAAAAAGTGTATAGAATACAAATGAATTTTAAATGTATGACAAGATGCTCAGTCTCTACCTTCATAAACAAACGCAGATTTAAATTTTAACTAGACATCAAACATTCATCTGCCGTATTGGCAAAGACACAGATGTAAAAATGAGGTACCACGTGACCAGGTCCATCAAAATGTAAAATTCGTCCATTTTTTGGCCCCCAAATTTTATTTCGAACAATGTGTCTACAGATAAACTCCTGGGTATGTGCATTGTGTGTCCACAGTCGGTGTCACATCGGTTGTGACAGCAGCAGCTTCCGTTCACATCCTTCTCTCCATCTCTAGGGACCTCTCCTGCTCAAGCCTCAGTCTCTCTCTGCCAGACCACGGGAGGCTTCTCTTTCCTACTCCCTCAACATCAGCAGCAGCCAGAGTGATGTTTCTAAACTTCAGTCAGATTTGTCACCCTGCTGATTGTACCCCTCTTATGTCTTTGTAGCACACTTAGAATAAAATCTATACCACTTCTGGCTCATAAAGACCCCCCTTGCCTTTGTCTGCCTCCAGAACTCCTCTGTTGTATGTCTGACCTTTACCTTTGGGGTTCCTCACACATGAACTTTGCCTGAACTTAGACACAGCCAGTTCTGGACGTCAGCACAGATTCTCCTCACACCTCCTGCCCCCTTTTGTAAAGCATGGCTTCTTCACACCCTTCAGATTCTCACCCCAAGAAGACCATCTCTGACCACTCAACTAGAGCAGTAACTAAACACCTGCTCTGTAGCCCAATGTCCCATTTATTTATCTTTGCATTGTCTATGTTCTTCTTTGTTCATTTTTGTTTATGGTCTTTCTCTTTCTCTATAGTTTCTAAGGATAATGAGCTCTATGAGGGTAGGGATATCTGCTTCATTTACAGCTGCATTATCAGCAACCAGAGGAGAGTCTATACACAATGAATGCTTAGTGTTTGTTGAATTAATTAATAAACGGGCATCAGAAAGGAACAAAATAAGTTATAGGACACATATCAAATGGAACATTGTGCAGCCATTTAAAATAACGTCGCTGGGCATATAGCTCAGCAGTAGAGCTCCTGCCTGCCAAGCATACAGTCCTGAGTTCGATTCCCAGTACAAAAAACAATTAAAATAATGCCATGGAAGACAGTCCCGGCATTGTCTTCTGCCCACTCCCTCCAGTATCCCACCAAGGTGCCCTTGACGTCCCTTCCAGACCCCACCTCAGACCCCTCGGTTCTGCACCTCCTTGCTGCTTTGAGGACATCTCAAGCCCTGGCCTTAAGGCCTTTGCACTCTCTGTTTCTGCGTGGCTGCCTCACTGTCTTTACTCCCAAGCCCTCTACTCAGAAAAGCTTCCCCAGCCACTGCGGGAACTCCCCACGCCGTCACGCCCTCTCTCAGACGCTGACTCACTTGTTTGCGTCCTGTGTCACTGAACACAGAAGGCCCTGTTTGCGCGGGCACAGGTTTGCAGGGTGCCTCCTCCAACCTGCTGGTTCCTGGCCGCGGCTCCTCGGGATCTCCGACGGGAGCAGCACCGCCTGGCATGCAGTGTATTCTTTATCCCCAAAGAGTATGATACCAAAGAGTGAGTCTATGGTACAGTGTTGCTATTGTGTTACAGAAAAGCAGTTCCTATAAATAATGGTAATGATGGCCCCAGTGGTAGAAAACAGAATTGCAAGTCTTCGCAGAGAGGAGAATTTATTGGACCTGTATATCCTTTAAAATTTTTTTTAAAGGTTGTATTTTTTTACCATGATATTTAATTACTTTTTCAAAAATATTAACAAACATCATTTTGGACAGTTTTGCAAGTGTGTGTATTTGAAGCCCAAAAGAACTCAAGGTCCTATTATCCCAAAGAGATAAGCATTCAATAACCATTTAATTAGCAATCTTAATCTCTTGCCCAATGGCCCTACTCAATCTCTCCTTTGGACATATATGACAACATGTGGGTTGCAAAAGATACTTATACCTTCCACTGTGAACGGCTTATATTCCTTAGCCAGGACATGGGAGGAGACAAAGTAGTATGGAGCTGCAATAAGACAGAATAAGGCCTTCATGAATACAGACAAGCCCCCTGGACTTCTCCTGTGCCAGGAAAAGGGCCTCTGTGCTTACTCTAACCATGAATCCACTTCCAAGGTTGAAACAGGCACCCATTGTTTAAAAATACTAATAATAACTCTGCGCGGATAGACCCTACCCATCCTGAGCTGACTGATTTTTTCAGTGTGTTCCTGACTTCATCAAACAAATGCAATCCATTTTAAGAAAGCCGACTATTTGAATGCGTAGATTTACAGGAAAAAAAATTTAAAGAAGTGCCTACTTGCTTTATTTTAAGGATTCCTTTAACTATCAAACCAATAAATAGAGTTAAAATATGATTCAGTATAAAAATTATACACAAATTTCAGGAACATCATCATTGAATACTCAGGTACTCAGTAATTACTTGCTGGTTGGGTGAACATACCTATTGAAAACCAGTAGAGTGAAATGGATAAGAGTGTGGGTTGGGGTCCGGATATGCCTGTGTTTGGATTCGATCCCTGCCATTCATTAACTGTGTGTGACCTTCAACAAGTGACTTAGCCTCTCAAGGCCTCAGTATTTCTTATAGAAATAAAATGAATGAGTAGCGTCACTTCATAGTTAATTGTATTAAATGAAAGATGTAAATAAATATACATAGGATTAGTGTAGGCTATCATAAATCACATTTTATTATGTGTTATAATGCCATGAGTGATCCCATTCATTTAATTTCTGCTTGCCTGAACGGAAGCAACAGAGTAACAAGAACTAAACAAAAGTGATATTGTATTTGCAGAAATATAATTCAGGGAATTATGAAATATAGTTACATATTTAATTCACATGTATATGGGACATAGTCAATTCTAGTTATTATCGTGAAAAGCAGCAGATAATACTCCTGAAGATTTGATCTCCACTTTCATACCCACAAAGAATAATTTTGTGCATAACACTCCAAGACATTTTATTGCACCGGTACAGGGAGGGATAAAAGATTTTGTGTGACTGAGATTTTTATGGCCTTAGAATTATGGGAAAACAATTAACAGGTATAGAAGTTAATTGTAGCAGAGACCAGCTTGTACCAGTTGCTAACATCTATTTCATGTGTGATGATTACTCATTCTGCAGAGTAAATACGGTGACTGATCCCCTCCAAGTTTATCATTTTATAGTATTACCTGTTTCTTACTTTCTTAGTTTAAAATATTAAATGTAAATGTTTCATGTGATTTTCAGACTAGAACAGAATGTCAGGTGTTTGGTGTAGAAAAGACAAAAATGGTACAAACCACTTCAAATTTAGAGACTAAATGAAGGTGCTTCCTCAGATGACCAAATCTGTCTTCCTTTTTTTTTTTTTTTTTTTTTTTTTTTTTTTTTTTTTGTTTTTTTTTTTTTTTTTTTTTTTTTTTTTTTTTTTTTTTTTTTTTTTTTTTTTTTTTTTTTTTTTTTTTTTTTTTGATTTTCTGGGATTTTTTCTCCTCTCTTTCCTTCTAGCTCTACTATTTTGTTTAATAAAGTTGAGAATTCTCACAAAGGGCTTTATAAACATGTGTTATTAGATTTTAAATCTGCTTTGAAAGTGCCTCTCTCCTACTCCCTCTGAGTAAAGTGACCTTTTTAAATGGAGGGAAGTGGCTTTAGATGACAGTCATGATAAATGCGGTCATGTTCACTCAATAAAATAAGGCCCAGTGCATTTGAGGATAAATCAGTGAAATGTACAGCCCCACCTGTCTGTCTCCATCATTCATTTCCACTGTCACTTTCACAGTGGCTGATGGATCACAGTTGCTGTAAAATTAGACAGCCTTTAATCTCATTTCATCCTGATTAGCTTCTCTTTCCCCTTTCCCTCTAACTCACTGACTGACACGCTAAAAACTCACGCAGGGCTGTATATGCACATGGCGTACAAACCTCCTCCACTACCTGCTGGGAGGGCGAGGCAGGTGTCCATCTCTGGAGAAATCTGGAAAGAAGCAAGGATGTTGCTGGTGTTATTTAGAAGAGAATCATAAACACAGCACCTAGTGTCGTTTTAAACACATTTGTGTGGCCTTCCTCATTACCCTATTTATTTTGTTTTCCTTTGGGTTTAATCAGAAATCAAAGAAATTAGGTCTTTTACAAAATTCAAACATTGATTGAATAATAAACATTAATTGAATAGTTTTTTCTAACAAATTTAGGAGCATTTCACACTCCAAATAATTTCCAAGACTTAGTTGTGTATGTTTATAGCCTCATACTTCATGGTACTAATTCTGAAAATAATTCAGGAATGAAAATATTAAAATGTTCAACCAAGAAATATAGCATATGCAATTTTAAAATAAGAGTAAAAATACGTAGATTAAGAGAATGCCTTCCAGTAGTCTTCATATAAGGACTTCAAAACCTTCTTTTCTCTTATTTTGAAGAGTTTAGTAGTAAGCTTAGCGCAATAGTTTCATTTATTTGCATAAAGCATAACAATAGGGGTAATCAAATGAGAAAGAGGCTTAAAAATAAATCATGTATTATTTCTTTCACTTAATTTCTGCTTGCTTGAATAAAAGCAAATGAATGGTAAGAACAAAACATAAGTATTGTTGTATTTTCAGAGATTGGGCTTTATTATGAAGCTGAACTTACGGTTAAAGAGAGGAAAATACAATTTTTCAATATTTTAAAAGGTTTGGACTAATCAAAAATTCAAAATAAGTACGTAAGGAGTGGCGGTGACAGAGTGAGTTGACTGTGGTTGGTGGAATCTTTTCTTACACTATGTCCCATAGGAATTGATACGTATGGATCACAAGTAATGTCATATAAATTTACACTGGCCAGAGGTCATTACAATGAACTGGCATGAAACAGGACATTCGCAATATACTAAGGGGGCAGACTGTTTTGGTTTTTTGGAAACCAGTGGAATAATGCAAGCTATGAGTTAAATTTTTAAAAAACTTTAAAGCATATTCAACCTCAGCTGGTTAAGGAACTCGGGGGCACACCATGGCTCAATGAATTTTGAGTTGTGGAACCAACAGGATCTATAGAGTTGAAAGTATTTTCCAAAAAAGATAAACTGAGGATTGAGAGGCTGAGAACATTTCTGAGATGGTTCCCTAAATTCGTTGATCTAAATCATGAGCCACACAAACCCAATTTCTACAGCACCCTCAAAAATTGGGTTGTATGCTAATCAATACCTTCTCCCTTGTGGACACAACGTCAAAAACAGTAAGTATTTACAGTAAAAATGAATCAGTGAATTAATCAAAACTCCTAGAGTTCTTCTTTGTTAAGAAATTTAAGTGATCTGATTTGCTATTTCAAAACTGTTTGCTGAGTTACCACTCTCAAAGCTATGCTAGTTTCTTAATTTTATTTCTGTACCTTAGCCAGTATAACTGCTTTCCGAGAAAAATAAAAACAAAATGCAATGAAAGATACATATCACCCCAATAATGTCAGGTGTGACTTAGGTTCTCTCTCGCTCTCTCACTCTCTCTCTATCTCTCTCCTTTTCCATCTCTCTTTCTGCATTGGAAAAAAGCACAAAGTAAGAGTTGGCCCGGACTCATATTGATTTCCCACTGCACTGGTTTCTTAAGTGCTCTGTTGATCCGTGTCAAGCAATAAGTTCCCTGCCTGAACATGCACATCACCTCCCCATTTGTCCTCACATAGATTTAAGGTGCCCATATGATGAGCTGAACAAGGACATCATTTTTCCTACTGGTGTCACTGGGCCCAAACCACTGCATGTGCTATGATAACTAATGCTGCCTGCATTTACCCTTTGATCCTATAATAGCAGCAACAAGCACTGCACATCACAAAAGCTAACAGGGTGCTGCCCATTGTGACACCCCAAAGGAGATACAGATGAGGGCAAACAAGAGAAACCTGGCTTTAGCGGATTTGAAAATAATACCCCCTCCTTGAAGCCACTGCCATTATACAGGGAAAAGGGAGAGGTGAGAAGAGTGGATGTTTGTGATGCTTCTGACAGTTTTCATCTTTGTTACAGAAGAGCTCCTATGCAGATAGATAGAAAATGTGTGATTGTGCTGCTAATGACATTGTACAGGAAATTAAGCGTATACATTTGGAGAAGGCATTAAATCAGCAGGACCTTAATTTAAAAACTTAAAACTGTATGGAAATGTAGCTTGCTCATTGCTGTGGAATAGAAAGCTACCAAGCACCCTGAGTCTGTTTATGGAAAGACTGCCAGCAAACTAAGTTTGGGCAGAACATCTTAATGGCTCCAAGTATATTCAGGATTTCTTCTTCCGAGAAGTAACCACCAGCCCTGGCCATTTGGGAGTGTCAGTCATTGTTTTACGATGCCATCCCCATCATCAGGCAGGTGAAGAGGGCTTAAGAATCGAAAGCAGCATGACAGGTTGTTCTTGACTAATCTGTGGAATAACATTATGTAAAATTAATCAGAAGGGGCTGGGTTAGAAACCACTGGGAACACATCACTGAGCGTGTGTGTGGGGATCGCAGGATTGGTGCATAGCTGCTCTGCTGCCTCTGCCATCTTCTTCCTCCTGACGGAGGCTCACATTTTATACACTGTGGTAAAGCGGATAGCTGCTGAACCAAGGCACTGACTCTTAAAATGGAAAAGTTTATGAGTCTTTATTTTTTTTTCTTACTTCCAGTTATGCCATACAACAGTGCTCACCACTGTGTTGTGGAGGTAGAAAACTTCTTGTTCGTGCTGGGTGGAGAGGACCAATGGAATCCGAATGGTAACTATTGAACAACTTTAATTGTAGATGATTATATTAGTCAGCTTCACATTACTACAGTGAAATACCCAAGGCAAACAGCCTTAAAGAGAAAAGGCTTACGTAGCTCACAGTTTTGGAGTTCCCAAGGCATGGCATCTGCACGGCTCAGTTATGGTGAGGGCAGCAGATGGTGTCACATCTTGGCGAGAGTAGTGAGAGTACATAAACAGTCATGTCACAAGTGGGGGCAGACAGAGAGAGAAGGTGAACAGTGTCCCACAGTCCCTTCTGGGTACATGGCTCCAGTGAACTAGGCACCTCCCCCAAAACCCCCAACTCATGAATGTTCCACCACCTCCCCATAGAGCCATCCTGAGAACCAAACCTTCGACACAGATGCCATTGGGAAACACTCGCCAAACCGCAGCAGCACTCGTCAAGTAGGAGTCAGTCCATTTTGGAATTAGTGTGAAACAATCTGTGTGCAACAGGGACAAATGAAGTACTTGAGAAATTGGGCTGACAGTGGGAAGGAAGGTCAGTCATTGAGCTAACTAAAGACACTGAGCAATCAATTCATCCAGTCTCTGAGGATTTAGTTTCAAGGTGATGCCCAGCCCCTGAGGAAAACCACAGCATCAGTACAAACTCCCCAAAGGAAGGTAGTAAACTTCAGCTGTTAAGAATCCTCACCATCACTCTCTCCACCACTTTCTTCCCATTTTATCAGTATGATCATGTGGTTGCAATCTGTAAGCATCATCTCTAGTCATGCTTTGGGTAACCCTAGCTGAAGTTATTTCACAGCAGGTCTGAGTAAAGCTCCATCTTAGTCATGGTGCCTTCTTCAGGTGCTTTGTCCATAGAGCACCCCCATCCTCCCATGGGTGTGATTTCATAAAGGCACTGCACAGACAGAGTAAACCTGTTAACCCACTTCCCAAGCCAAACACAAGGAGAATGCCGCCTTATAGAATATGCAAAATTATCAAGCTATTTTTGGAAAGCTTGCATGTGAAGGAGGAGTTGCAGTTGTAGTCTTCTGTGTAACAGAGATAATTATGACTGAGAAACCATAAAACAGCTTGCAGGTACACATTTTTACTTTAAAACCCCAGAACATCCAGCTGAAATTACATATACTGCATATATTTTATTGTGAGTGCTCTCTTTCAGCATCTGCAGCAAGGCAAACTAGAGAAAAGCGGTTACATCTGTTCACTTTAGAGAGTCTTAAAGGAAAACAATACAAGCCACCTACATTTCTTTTAAGAAAGGCAAGGGGGTAGTGTTATTCTTTTGCAAGCTGAGGCTTTGTTGTGTCTCATCTCCCAGGGTCAGGAAAGAGATAGTGCCTCGGGTTTTGTGAGAAAGAGACTCAAAACAGGAGCAAGAATGATATTCAGCATCTCTCCTCGAGCTTACTTTTGTAAGGACTGAAGACCTCGACTTATATAGAAGCCAGTGTGAACTCGCATTTACTGTTTAATTTATCCCTCCCCAGTAGGAATTGGTACTGCAGAGAGTGTTTTGCACAGTCATAGGGTTTATCTAAGCAAAGAATCTGCAGAACATTCTCTCAGAAGGCCATGTTAAAGCTAAAACATGACAAGAAAAGGCTGGAAAGTCCTAATTCAGGCTACAGAACTGTCAGCCTACCCCTCCTCCCAAGTGGTCTAGACCTCTGCTAAAATAACCAGTCTTGGTCTGACAACTCAGTTTTTCAAAAACACTGTGAACTACCCACTCCTACAAACCTTACCTTAATCAGTGACTCAGAAAAGTCTGCTACCCATGATTTAAAATAAAAAATAAAAAAATAAAAAAACAAGACCTATACCTGCTTGCTCTTCAACTTCAGATCAAAAACACATCAGAAGGACTGGGTGGGAGATAGGGCAGAGCTTAAAGAACATATTCTTCCTCTAGTTTAGAAGAGCAAGATTTTATCATGGAGCTCATGCGAACTCCTCATAAAATTCTACCATTGGACTACACTGATTTTCCTTCACTATCCCAGTAGAAAAGCAGCAATTGCGTTTGAAGCCCTGCATGACTATGCTAAGGAAAAGCCTCCTGAAGACCCACATCTGCCCTAACTGCAGGGATGTGATTCGCCGTCAGCACTCAGTGTGCTCCATGTGCAGACGCATGTGACAAATGCTTGTCAAACCAAGATGCTGAGATTGCGTGTGCTTTTAAAATGGTCGCTAATGCTAATCATGTGACTGACTGTGCCTCTGCTCTTTGCTTTTGCCACTAGAAAGCCCAGAGTTAAATTTTAGCAAAGCTTTTATTTTAATTTTACTTTCGGTCTCAATACAGACCTGATGGCGCTCTCTTTTTTTAAGATCCCTTTTTGAATTTTGAAAGTGTCCACATGGAAACCTGAGTCATTCTGCCCCGACTTATTCGTCATGTGATGTCATTTAGCATAGGTCTGGGCCCTTTGCCCAGATGAACCACTGCTGTGACTCTCCTAAATAGAAAAGATTGGCTGATCCTGCGACAAGCAAGTTGGCCTGCTGTGTCCTAGGTCCATCAGGCAGTTATTAACTGAAGCCTTCCCCAGGAGGGAGATGAAGCTGGATGGAAGGCAAGGTGGTCTGTTTAGCTGAAGGAGTAGCCATGACCAGGAGCAGCCAACACTACAGCTAGGGAATGCATGCTCCTGTTTTATAAAGAGATCTGGACTAAACACCAAGAAAATCTACCACAATCCCCTAAATGTTTTCCATAGGGCTTCATATTCCAGCTACCTGGTCAACCACAGTAGACTTCTTTAGTATTATTAGCAGTATTTATTGAGTGTTCGTTATTTTAGCCAGAAACTTAACCAAGTACTTGCCTGTATCATTTCATTTAATCCTCTCAACTGTGTGGTGAACCATATTCTATGATAGCTTACATAAGAGATTAAGCAACTAACCAGGACCCTGAGCTTACAAGATGCTGAACTGATTCCAGTGCAGGTCTATGTGACTCCACTGTCTCAGTCTTCAACCACGGTATAACATTGCTAGTCCATCCATCTGGTCAATCATAGCAAAAGCAATCATGTTTTTGCCATTGACTGCATGAAATTAAATGGGGGTGCCACAATGCAAGTGGCTACCACTCAAAAAGAATTCTTTGTCATTCCACATCTAGAAATCCAGGAAAAGACTCAACCGTCTCAAAAATGTGGATGTTCATATAATACTTCAGGAAATTAATGCCAAAATGTACAAAGAATAACAATCTTTTAATAGTATGCTTTAATATAATTGTTTACAGGGAGAAAAAATTTCAAATCTATGCAAGCATTATGTGTATGTCAGCTTCAAAAGTGAAATATTAAGTTAAATTTTAGTTCTTATTAAAATCTGAAATGTGTGTCTGTGCATGAAATACAAAATTATAAGTTTCAGTACATGCTCATAAAGCACAAATATGTGCCATCAAACAAGTTTGTAATTTTATTTATTGACAATATTGATTGCCAGACCAAAATTTAATGTCAGACAATGTATTAGTTACTGGAAACATAAGCAGATACATGTAGAAGTTTTCCTACTCAGGTGCATCATAAATATCAATTCCGTGTCATTACTGACAGGAATGTATTATAATATTCTAATAAATATGCAAATATTCTGTCACTGCCCCACCTACAGAAACCCAATTTACATTTGTCACTGACTAACTGGCTCCCCAAACAGCTGCTGATGGGGGACTTCTTTCCTTCCCACTTCTTTTCCCTTTATCACTGGTGGGAAATTACTGCTCCTGACGCATGCACCACATCACTCAAGTGCTAGTCAGTGATGGTTTCTGGAGACAGGATGTCAGAAGTAGAGAAAGAGAAAGAAAATGCAAAGGATAAGAAAAAATAGAATGTACAAAGGATAATCCAAATTCTGCTGCAAATTCCACCACTCTCAAGCTTCTGGGAGAGTCTCAATAGTTGATATGAGGAAGAAGGGAATAACCCATTTCATCTCACCTTGCTCGTTCCACTACAATCACTCTTTCTAAGATTTATTATCCTTTCTGCTCCTGCTTTACCACCTCCGGAATGCTAGTCCTCCATCCCTATCTCTTTCTCACTCCTGGCCCTGTGTCTGGCAACCATTTCTTCATTTCACATCACCAGGCTGTGTGAGCCTTTTCTCTGAACCAAGGCCATTAGTATTATATCCACAGGTGAACACTGCTAGTTTCTACCACTGCTGCTTGGCACAAGAAAGCATTCTCATTGTGATTAGGTCCTACACTCCTATAAACATGACGAGTCTTCAGTTGCATTTGGGAATTTATCTTGGAACTTGACTATCAAGAATGATATTTTTCCTACAAAGGAAATGATTAAAAATTCCATAAAAATTCACTCAATATAGACATAACCATTCCCTGATGTGGAGCCTCCTTATGCGAAACCCAAGCCTTCTGAGTGATTCTCACCTCCTGGTATTCTTATCTCTTCCTGCGCACTCCCAGAAAAACTTACTTTAACTCGCACCTGACCATTCCACCGCCCCCCCCCATATGACCTCTACAACGCCTGATCTCACATTGGGAGAATCCCTAAAATCCTTACTCTTTCCTCTGAATGGTTTAATGAATTTCCTTTCTACTCAAGGCCATGCTATTTTCTGAGCTTTCCAGGCCACCTTTTCTAAAAGGGGCTGCTTTCTCTCCTTTCCCCATATACTTCACGTTATTGAATACTGGTAGTTTTTCTCCTTCCTCTTCATTAATACTCCCACATGCTTAAAACCCAGGAACTTCAGAAGATATTTTCAGATTATGCCACCTTCTGCCTTTTAGGTGTCAACCAGTCACAATTTTCCTGACGTTAGCGCCTCCCTCACTTGACCACCATTTCACTATCCATTGCCCTCTCATGTTCTCACCACCATCCTTGCTGAGCTTAGATTCTATGACCACCAGTTCTATTGTCACTGTAGTATGTGCACCTGAAGCCCTCCTCTCTCTGTCTCTCTCTCTGTCTCTGTCTCTCTCTCTATCTCTCTGTCTCTGTCTCTGTCTCTCTCTCCCTCTCTCCCTTTCTCTCTCTCTCCTCCTTTCTCTATACTTGCCTGGTAATGCTAGTCCTGGGTAAATACAACTCTCTTCCACTTGTCCCTTGCTTCTGAGCATGGAAACTTGGAGAAAATCAGACAGCCACTGATAACTATTAGTCAAACCCTCTAAATTGCCATGGTCAGCACACTAGGCCACCATCCAACATAATTATTTCACTTTTTCTCTTTCTCTTCAAATGCCTCCTTCTCCAAAATCTCTATACTCATTCTCAGTTGATGTTCTGGCTTCTTAGTGAATTGTGAATGAAAGCAATCAAATGCTTCATCTTGCTGTCATCAAATCTATTCACTTACTTTCACCGCTACTCTGTGTTTCTTTTTCTCCAATCTAAGGTCTGTTCTTCACTCCTTCTTGTCTGCTCAAACACTTTTCAGTAATTTATGGATTTCAGCCTTTCCTTGGTGCTACATCTTCTAGCTGTAATCTTCTTTTGATTGCAAAAGTCCCAAGAAGCATTTCCTATCCTCTTACTTCTGTTTTCTTAGATCTTAGTCTCTCCTGAGTAGCCCCCATGCAGGCTTTCATCCCTACCAGTTCACTGAAATGACATTTGTCAAGTTCATCGGTGCCCTTCAGGTTGCCAGATTCTATGGTCAAGTCACAGTTGCTCAACTTACTCTTTTTTTGACCTGGCTTTTAAAATGCTGTGCTTTTCTGAAAACTCCTTCCCCTTAGTGGCTTTCCATCTCCTACCCCAGGGTTCATTCTCAGGACCTATTGTCTTCTAATTCCATACCCTCTCTTAAGCTGGCTTTTGAGTCACACAGATTTAAATAATAGCTCTGAACTAATGACTCCAAAATTTGCACTTGGAGCCTCACTTAGCCAGTAGCCTACCAGATGCTTCCTATTTGAGATTCTATGGGTCTCTCAACATTAAGTATGAAACAGAGCTCACAACCTCTCCCCAGCCCTAGCTCCTAGCCTTGATCTTTCCCACCCCATAAATGGCATAACTTTCTATCTGATTGCTCTTGTTAAACAACTGGAAGCTGTCCTTAATGGCTCAGTTTTTTCATATCAATATCCAGTCCCTGCTTGACTGGTACAACGCATTTTATTTGTGACCATATCTCACCACCTCCAACTTCACTCAAACCATCATCAGTTCTTCCGCTTCCACTGTGGCCCTTCCACAGACTGTGCTTTGCACGCCAGCAAGCGTAATAAATGAGACATGTTCCTCAATTGCTTAAAACCCTCCACTGGCTTCCTATTGTGCTTATAACAAAATATGAAATCCTACATCAGTTCACAAGGCAAACTGTGTTCTGAACTATGACAACTCTCTACCCAGTCACGCCAATATTGCTATTTTGGAACTCATTCCCAACCAAGGGATCTTATATTTACTTGCCCCACTGTGAGACTCATTCTGCACATACATGCATAGCTTCCAGCAGACATCTCTAAGCAGGTGACCGACTACTCCACCTGGCTCCTCTCTGCCACTCCTGGCTTTATGTTCTCTATTTGGCATTATATCACGTTTGTTTTATTTTTTACAATGACAGGGATCTTGTCTTTCTTGTATATAAGTACATTTCCAGTCCCTACATAGATGACACACAGTAGGTGCTCAATATGTATTTGTGCAGTTAATAATTGGGTTTCCTGTGAGCACGGACGTGCACACACCTACACAACACACACACGCACAAGAACGCACCCTATCTATTTACTCCCATGGTGAAGTCTGCTACTCATGTCTCAGTGTTTAGTCACACATATAAGAACAAAGGCAACCTTTCAGAATCAAGGATTCAGGTGCCTGCCACGATTACCATCTCAGATGCCACATGGAAAACATAACGCACTCTTTTCCTTCCATTTCTTGCTTTGATGTCAATATATGTGCAAAATAAGATTCGTGGGAATACCTTGGAGCCCTTACTGTGCTTCTGAGGCTCACCAGAGGTTATAAGCTGGTTAAGCAGCTCGGAAAGCTCATGCTTCCCATTTCAGCAAATTTGCTTATGTGGACATCACAGCAACCATATTTCCCCCAAACACACACACGCAGAACTTACATGACATGCACGGCACAAAGCTGATTCCCAACTCAGACTGTCACTGCAGTTATTGCTTTTATTTCTGTGGGGAGGCAAGACTCTACCTCATCTGGGTTTCCGGTCACTAAAAATCATTTTAAGAATGGGGGAGTTAGGCATGTGTGCAGGTAAAGAGCATGTGGGAAATCTGTGTACTTCTATTTTATTGTGAACATGACTTCTCTTTTTTAAAAAAGTCTTTAAAATATTTTATTTAGAAAAAAAAGAGTATACAAGATTTTTTAAGAGTCTAACCAGAGACAGAATACAAAATAGTCTCTGGAACTGATATTTATAGACAATAACTTCTTTTTAAAACACAGAAAACCACCAAAACATAGACATTTTTACCCTATAATGTGATAAAAACCAATTCGGGTAAACATTCATGCTTATAGCTTGGTTGATTTACTTTTACCTAACTCATTCCAAAAACAGTAAAGTAATAAAGGGGGAAACAGTCAAAGAAGTGTATTTATTTTTCTGATGGATTACTTTTCATGCTATGTTTGTTAATCCTTCTACCTAATTCATCTGCTTGTTAAACCTGAGAACAGAAAGATCAAGAAAAAAGAGAGACAGAGAGAAAGAGAAGAAGAAAGGAAGGAAGAGAGAAAGACAGCTAACAGTAAAAATCAACAAAGGAATATAAGTTTTAGATGTCTCAAACGTATTTTTACAGGAAAACATAGTACGAATTTTGTCAGTCGATATGATCCCAGATTTAATAGCTGGATTCAACTTCCTCCTATGCAAGAAAGGTAAGCCTTTATTTCTTGTGTGTGAAAGATTTGGGACTGCTTCACAGGAAGCATTAGATGGTTTTAACTGGTAAAGAATACTAAACAGAGTCAGTGAAAGACAGGAGAAGCAAAATACAAAATTTGGTCCTGTCAATTTAGATTACCTGTCTTTTTAATACAGAAAAATAGTTTAAAGCGTCAGTTATTTGTCCTAATGTAAAAAAAAGAAAAAAAAACTTGTGTTCTTTGACGGCATTGATTTGTATTTTACAAACAGAGCTATAATTTTACTGGATGTGCTCAATGACAAAATATTGAAATCCTAACACCAAAATAACAAGGGGTTATCAAAATATATGATGAATGTTTAAATAGAAAAAAATATTGCAGTAAAAAGCACATTGAGGTTAACCCACTTGGAAATATTCCTCCACATTTATCCCATCATTATTGCCACTTTCTGAAGTAGTTCTGGAAGTGCTCTTTCATGAGTGTTTTTACAAGGTATGACCAAAAATACAGTGAATGCAGTTGCCAAGTGCTATCCAACAGCAAGGCTCCTAAAAACATTACAGTGTGTCCTCAATCTTCTTAACCAGGTCTGTCATGTTGTAACTTTCGGCTCTTCCCCAAAGTTAAAATGGCCATCAAAGGTAAACCTTTTGAAGCAATTCGAGGTATCCAGGTAGCCAGGACAGTGCAACTAAACACATGAAACACTCAGAAAAAAAAGAATTCTAGAACTGCTTCAGAGAATGGCAAAAATGATGTGATAATGTTGTTTGAAGTAAGGGAAAGTATATTGAGGGTGATTAATGCTAATGTGTCTTTTACAGTGAAACTTTTTTAATTTAAAAATTCACTGTATTTTTTATAACTCCTCATAAAACACCATTCTCACAATGATAGGCATCCCAATGCAGAAACTTGAATATTAACAGTCAAATTATTTAATATATAAAAATACATATTTAAATTTTAATGTTTTGATAGTAAATTTTAAGGTTCATTAATTGTTTACATTTGTTTCTCCAACTGTCTTCATGAATAGGTCATTTATTGATTTTAAACAAAATAGCCTTTCAAATATCATTTCATTTTTTGTGTATGGAATATTTATCTCATCCAAGTTTCCTCACTACCAAAGGATAAGGTGACTACTATATTTATACATGCTTTGTTTCTCCTGGCTGTTACTCAGGCACGAAGCCATATCTTTATATGCATGTGCAAATTAGTATAATAGAGTTTGAACACTTAATTCTACTAAAATAATATCTGTACATCTTTCTAAGCAAATTCTCCAATACGGTAGTGACAATCTACTATTTCTTCTTCTCCGCCGATTTAAGAAGTAAATGGCAGCTCTCTTTCTCTTTCCTCATTCTGGTTTGATCCCTTTTCTTAACATCTTTCCTTAACATTGCAGTAGATTATAATGAGATTGAGTTAGACTCTTAACCATAGATTCCAAGTAAAAACAAAATTTTCAGAATTTATCATTTGTTAGAAATGCACATTACTATAGCAAGATAATATGAATCTATGTTCTCAAGATAATCAATATCTCCCATATAAGGACATTAAAACTCTCAGGAGACTAAAACCTATACACTGAAAATGAGATTTAATACATCGCGGAATTAGGCACTTTAGGAATGTCTCATTCAGAAGCATCTCAAGAAATAATTCTAAGTCAATTAATATCCTGACAAACTTCTTAAACCAGAATCTCACTAATGTCATTCTCCAGTGTGTTCTGTTTCTTTAGGATGCAAGGGAATTTCCTGGTTGTTGTTAGCATTGCTACATTATTTTGTCCTTTAATCAAAACCATCCAAAAAAGTTTTATTTTAAAAAGTACCTATCAATATATATCTGAAATGTGATCATCTCATCACCATGGTCCCCTTTGCTGGGGGCTGTACACCACGATAATTAACCTTCACGCCTTCGGCTGGGGAGGCATAACTCACGTTGTGGTCAATTATCTCACTGTAGAGCCCCTAAGGATGGGAAGTATTGCTGCAAAACCTAATTAGTAATTTTTTTAAAAATGTGTATTGTTTACTTGATAGTCTATAATGACTTCCTCTGAGGCGCTATGGCCTATCATGGCAGGGTCCTACTTAGACAATTTTTAGCAGCTCATTGACCTGATAAAAAGACCTGCCATGGTCTGTCGGCGCCCGGCAGCCACCGTTGACAGGATGGACTGTTTAACGTTTCTTTCGAAGTCATTATGGTATATCATGTCAGGTCCCTAGTAAAAGAAGTTTTTTTTTAGATTTAGAACAATCAAGTTGATAGACCAAATAAAGAGCTCCTTACAGAGCTGAGTGGGAAAAGGCAGATCTCACAAATGCCCAGTCAATCTTCGAGCTCCGTCTCTTCTATGGGTTGGTTGACCCAGGCAGCAATCCATAACTTCAAGTGGAATTTTTCTGTCATTGCCAGACTTCCATTCAACAAAGCAAGGACCATCAGTGGACTAATTGGTGGTTAAATGTAAAAGAAAAATACAAAAATATATGACACACTCAGAAGTTTATTGAAATATTGCATTGATTTAAAGTTATAATATGTAGGTCATAAATCAAACTAGAAGCACCCCCCCATCTACCTCTTTTCCATTATGCTGCTACTGATCTACTGAGAAATTATACTGAGAAGTTGCCAAACTGATGGAGAAAATAAAAACACATTGTAACCCACATCCAGCGTAACTCACTCTTACAGAGCTGGCTGAATAGATTCCTGAGATACCTTAATTAATCAGAGCTCGCGGAGGAGTATAATAACCTGCTGAGTATCCTTCTAGGCTAGCAGGGAAGTGGGCACATGGCCTCTGGGCTTATTCGATCATGGGTCAGTTCCTGAATTTACTAACTGCCTGCTAGCTGTGAATTTTCTGACAAATGATTGGATGAAAATATTCATTTAAATGCAACGCTGATAAATTGTTCTGGTCTTAGATTCAGGATTTGATTCTGTAGTAAGAAGGAGAAAAAAATTGAAAGCTTGGATCGGTATAAATGCTTTGGTAACTTCAATTTTTTTTTCAATAAGACAAACATTTTAAGTATTATTCTTATGTAGATCTTACCCCTTAGTTTCAAAGAAAAAAGAAAAGGCAAATTTGCAGAGCAGCAATGGATTCTGTTTCACAACGTAAGTGAAAGACTAAAAAGCTAATACATCAAAAATGTTCCCAAATTAAAGATCTTGTCTCTAACAGTCTTACAAGAAACCATAAGAGGTAACATTTTGCTTGAAAAATCTGTTGTTGTTTTTAACCTGACAAGGGAAGTCAACAATCCAAGCTGAGATAAGGTTATGATAATTTAATCTCATGCTTTAGGATGTAACCTGATCATCGCAAAGGCCTGCAAGGGTTTATGAAGATCTGTAAGATAAACAAGGTTTAGTGTATATTAGTAGAAGCTATTTGTTAGACTCTTTCAACATGGAAACATTGAATATTGTTTCTGGCAGTGGGGGAGAGGAGAAAGACAGTAAAAGGAACAATTTAAAATACACATGATGTAATCCCACTAGAACATTTTTAACTGTCATGAATTTACTTCCCAAGAAACACAAAATAGCCTAAACCAAGCAGATGCTTTGGGGGGGGAGGACAGCATTTCCAAGAGAGATCTGGTCTGGTAAAATTTTAACCTCAAACAAATACATGTTCACAGCTGCTGAGAGACTATTAGCAATTCGGTGTTTCACTAATGCATTTCAGGAACTATCTCTTTGAGCATGCAAGAGAATAAGTCTTCACTAGTGGAATTTCTACATAAAAATGCACTTTCAGTTAGAAAGTGAAACCTACTGATTCTTTCCCATAAAGATCCTAACAGTGACACTGTGTGGATAAAGCTAGGAGTACAGACCGATCATCACGTTAATGTCTTGGCTAAACAAAAGCACATCCTGACAGGCTGCCTCAGTGTCACAGTGAGGAAGGGACCCAGTCAGAAAAAGTAAAAAAATTTGAAAGTTACCTAGAGAAAAGGAATTCACACTACCAAAGGAGATCTTTCTGTTATTCCTCAAAATCTAAAATCAATTAAATAAGAAGTAGACTAATTGGCATTTTCTAGAGTAGTACTGCATAGAACTCATCTCACCATTAATACCTTTCAGCCACATCGTCCGAATTATTTAGAGATGGTCCATTAGAGAAATTAGTAAATTTATTTCAGCAGCCCCAAGCCCTGTCATAGAACCATATAAATGAAGTATATTGACCTGCTTTGAGTCAGTCTTGCAAAGAAATATGTTACTTTAGAACAGATATTTGTAGAAATATGTTATTCCTTTCTGTAAAATATTTTAATTTCAGCAGGTAAACACAATAGTAAAATGACTTTGATGTATCATATTTAATGAGAGCCAGTGAAAACTGGTTAGAGAAATGGAAGAAATGATTAGTCCATCAGTATGTATTTAATTTTGCAATTATTTTTAAACTTAGTTTTTTATTTAGATGAGCTTTCACTATCCTATTTCAGAAAATCAAAATTTTTAGATCAGATATCCCCCTGGAGATCTGATGAAACATCTCCATCCCAAAATTTGTATGTGCTTAAAAACACATATAATATATGCATATATTTTTTGATATACATATTACAACTCTTTTTACAATTTCAGTTTCACGGACCCCTCAGAAGACCTGGACTTATGTTAACAATCCTTACTTTATGAAATCTGATTTGCTTGCTCTTCATTTTCCTTCCTTTTTTCAAAAACATGTTTTCTTTGAAATACATCAAGAAAATCTAGAAAAAATAAATAGGTGAAATGTTACTCTAAAATTATCAATGATGTTATCAGGACAATTCTAAAACTATCCAGTTAAAAAGAAAAGTGAATACATTGCCTTCTATAATAAGTACTATACCTATATGGCAATAAATCATCTAAAGTTTCATAAAGGAAGTTAGTGGTCACTTAAATATTATTAGGAGTTCACATGCAAATATTTTGGTATTTTCTAAAACTTTTTATCCAGGTAACATTAATTGATAGCACCTGAGAATGACAAAGATACTGGACACAAAGACAAGCAGTTATACATATTCACAAGTATCTTGTGAAGAAGGTACCTCTACCACCCACCATGTCACTGGTGAGCTATCTGAGACAGAGAGAGGTTAAGTAACATGTCAAAGGTCACACACTAGTCAATTCCAGAGCCAGGCCAACTCACCCAAAAATCAATTGTTAATCCAGCCTCTTTATACTGACTCCCATATGATTTTTGCACTCTGTAAACACAATCTGGAAAATCTCCAAAGAATATAGATATACCTGATATAAACCTCTACCACTCCTCATCTTGTAACTGACTTTACACAAGAATCTTGGCATCAAGTTTATGGTGATCATTAATTCATCTGACATAAATTAGGTTCTCCAGGGGACTTAGCACTTAACAATGGTACTTATTCAACACCAGACTACATGTTATCCTTGTGAATTACATTATTCCAGTAGAATTAGTCAAAACAAAACAAAAACACAAAGGGTCAAGGATTTATAGAAGCTTTTTGTTGTTGTTTTTTTTTTTTTTTTTTTTTTTTTTTTTTTTTTTTTTTTTTTTTTTTGGACTGGGAATCGAACTCAGGACCTCACGCTTGCCAGGCAGGTGCTGTGTTGCTGCTAAGTCCTCCTTGACCCTATATTCTCTCTCACCTCCCACACCTTTTTAGTTGTAAGTCTTACATCTTCTTTTTGTAACATATATTTTGCATCACCCTTTTCCATTTCTTCTACTAGAGTTCTAATTCAGGTCCCCAGTGTCTCACTCCCATATTATGGCCTACCTTGGAATTTGCTCCCCTGTCTCCCACCCTTTCCACACAACTTTCTTTGGATGGTACAGTAGGAAAATATCATCAATAGCCTCTCTTGAAAAGAAACTTTAAAAGTATCCATAACCTTATAAAAATCAACACCAAAGCTACTGAGGTGACATTCCTGTTATCGGTTATAGAAGAGCAACATTTGAACATTATATGAAGTTCACAAAAGTTATTCTATTTGCAGTAATGCTAAGGAAAAAAAAGAAAAAAATGATAATTGAAGAAAAATTTTGATGATGTAGTTCTCTTATAAATTGGGAACAATGACCCTTGAAGGACCATAAAGAAAGTGAATGTCAAGATAATTTATTATTGTTACATTATCTACCTCATTTTTCACTTTGTCTTACTGAGCTGTGATATCCTTACAAGGTACCAAATATCCCAAACATTAATGAACATTTTCAGTGTATAAAAAGCAAAATAAAAAGAGCTGAAACAAAGAGTTGGTAATTTTCTCCTTTACTGTTGCTTTAACATCAAAAACGTTAATCAGAATGGGCAATGCCTGTAAGTGCTACAGCCAGCCTTAGAGTTCAAAGGTAGAAGATGTGTGCTGTTTAAAGATGTGCAGCCCCCCGTGAAGCAAGCTGTACCTCCTTTCCCTGAAGGACTGAGGGTCCTTGTCCTGTTTCAAAGGTAGCACTTCACAGCTCCTTCTGTGATTCACTGTGTGTTGTTGTTTCCACTGTAGAAGAGCCAGTTTCTATGCATGTCGGTTGGACAAGCATTTATATGTGATTGGTGGGAGGAATGAAACCGGCTACTTGTCCAGCGTGGAGTGCTATAACCTGGACACAAACGAATGGCGCTATGTGTCCTCTTTGCCGCAGCCTCTGGCAGCTCACGCGGGAGCAGTGCACAATGGGAAGATATACATTTCAGGCAAGTCATTCCTCTACTTTGTGTTCCAAGGTCCAGTCCAAGGCACTTGCTTGACTTGTATGTATATGTTTCATTCACAGGGGGTGTACACAATGGAGAATATGTCCCATGGCTGTATTGCTATGACCCCGTAATGGATGTCTGGGCTCGAAAACAAGACATGAACACGAAACGCGCAATCCACACTTTGGCTGTAATGAACGATCGCTTGTATGCAATTGGAGGAAATCATTTGAAAGGTCTTTTTTTTTTTTTAATCACAATAACATTTGCATCTCATGGTTTTTGCTAAGGGGGTTTCTCGTTAGGCAATCAGTTAACCAAGTAAAAAACATGTTGACCAAATAAAATCTACTTTGTGTAAATTAGCAGTACCCTGGAGCAAGCATTTATTCCTACTTTTCTGCAGATAGGATTATTTTTGAGTTACCATACACATTAAAGAAATGAATAATGATGTCTACAGAAAATTTTTTAAAAGGGAACATTAATAACTGAAAAGCACAAACAATTTGTCGTAACAGTGAAGCCAGTGAAATGAATTATTTCTTATCACCAAAGTTACAGTAATGAATTCTTCCCAGAAAATTGTTTTTTGTAGTAACCACAAAGAACTTTAACCATAGCTGCACAAAGTAAATATGGGATTTTTTCTTAAAGAAGGCATTTGGTGGACTCTTGTACCTAAATTTAAAATTATTTTGTTTGTATTGAATGTCAAACCATTTATGATTTTCAAATTGAATTGCTTTTTTTTTTAATTAAAAACTTAAAGCACAATATTTCAGAGCCACATTTCGGCTCCTTTTCTTCCTTAGATTTGTATACCACTGCAACTTTTTGGGGATTATGGTACATCTATAACTTTACTGTGTAGGATATACTGCTGAATCTAACAGGAAAGCAGAGGTGGCTGGTATGGAAAACATTACTGACATACTTTGGGCTCAGTTTCCTCATCTGACAATGAGCAAACTGGTCTGGTTGAATTTTGAAAATCTTTTCCCCTCTGATCCTTAAATCTGAACTAAATGGGAAACATACTGTCCCATTATAATAGATGAGACACATCTGTGCATTTATTTTATGGTAATACATGCACCTTAAAAAATAGATCAGACATAGAAATTTTTTTCTACTTTCATTCATATTTAACTTTCACCAGTGCTCCTTTGTTTCACCTCATACTCCATCTTATCTCAACATTTTTATATCAACTTTATAGCTTTCTAAATTAAATGCAATTTCTTCTGATTCCTTTTACACAAGATATTGCCAAAATGTTTTAGAAATTTTTGATATTCAAGGTTATATGCTGATTAATGACAACCTAAATGAGAAGTAGCACACACATACAACAATAGTAGTTTAGCTCAGTGGCCATCATGGCAGGCAAGGATAAGGAAAACACTTTTCATTTTCGCCTAGATTTGCATCCTGGTTATGCATTTACCAGTTGTGTGGAGAAGTAACATTTCCTTGACAGTTTTTATAAGGATTACAGTCAACGTATCTATTCATACATATAATGTGCCACAGAGAAGATGCACTTATCCTCAGACAATGCCTCTAGAACTTCAGAATCTGGGCTTTCTCCATTCTAAATGTATTATGCTTCAAATAGTGCAGTGGGTACATTGCTCTATTGTACCAACAGCTATCTATGTGATTCATTTTATGTAAGAGATACTAACTGAAATGATCTATCAGAAAAGAAAATTATTCCTTTTTATTAGAGGACTAATCCTCTCAATAAGAGTCCTCTCAATTATTTGGTACAATTCTATATGTTAGTTAGTTTGACATATACATTGGGATTGTCAGCTAGTAAATATCCATAGCATACATTTAACTAAAGGAAAGAAAGCCATTTGGTCTGCTCAGTGACCACGAAGCTCCCACTAGGACACCTCCTATATTAAACATAGGACTCCAGGAAAGTCTATCAACCTATACAGATTGTTCTTGCTGACCTGGTTACTGCCCTCATCTCTGTATCAGAAGTGGGAAGAGAAGCCCCTCGGCCTCTACCCCAAATCTTGATCTTGGAAACCATTTACATCATTAGAGATGTATACAAATACAGACTGTAAAAATGGTAAGATACATTGAACAGTATATTGTTAATTACTCAAAATATTTTGAGCAAGTTCAATAGTCATTGAAGAAAAGCAATACTGTGAACTCTATGAGATCTGAGGTCTGTTTACCCGGGTTCCAATCTTAGCCTATCTGTTTACCCAGTAATGAAGGGGTAAAATCACTGACTTTCTCTGTCTTTCAGTTCTCTTATCTATAAAGTGAAAATAATGATAGTAGCTATCTCAGAGTAATGGAGGGGAATCACTTCATGTAGACCAAGCATTTAGAAAATGAAACTAGCCTACTGTAAATACTTCATAAAAATGCTTTCTTAACTATTCTTATTTTAAACCTTTCAAAATAACATTTTAATAAAGCATTTCAATATGCTGTAACCCTCCCATATTATCAGCCTTTATCAATGACATTTACTCAGGCTTTCTTGTTTTGAATTAATCCAAAACAGAGACTTTGTCTGATATAACTTTAGGTCTTTCTGATATGGCTCCAAATTTCCCCAGTGAATTTATACATTTGTGTCTTCAAAGACACAATTGACTACTTCTTGGTCTACTTCTTGAACATCAAAAAAAAAAAAAAAAAAAAAAAAACACCAAATCTTAAATGTGGACCCTGACAGTTTATTCTTTTGTGGTTCCATTTTCCAATGTTACTTAGGTTTCTCCCACCTCGATGTAATGCTTGTGGAGTGCTATGACCCTAAAGGTGACCAGTGGAATATTCTGCAAACTCCCATTTTGGAGGGGCGAAGCGGTCCTGGGTGTGCAGTGCTTGATGACAGCATTTACCTTGTTGGTGGCTATAGCTGGAGTATGGTATGTCCATGTCTATCACATTCTCCTCCTCTCTGCTTGTTTTCAATTTTTTCTGTTTGACTCCTTCCACATGCATTTTCATCTACACATATGCCTCTTAAGAATATCATGCTTAGGTGCAAGCCGTAAGTTACTATAAATGATAAAGCAGAATTCACAGGAACGCTTGCGAACAGGCATGCTTATCTGATCAACTGCTTCGCAACATGGGTTTGGCCTCAGGTTTGTCCTTTCCCCATGCTGTTGTGAGTCTGATTTTCCAACTAAAAGCCATGCTGATGTGATTTTATAAATGCTTTGCAGAAATTGAACAGGAGAATCTGGAAAGTTTCTGACCAGTCAAGCATGAAAAATGGAAATTAATTCTTCAATACCCATGAATTTTACTTAGAAGGTGTAATTTTCATTTCACTATTTTCCTTCTTTCTCATGAAAGTTTCCAAACATATGCAAAAACTGTCATTACTGTGTGCCCTCATTAATTCATCATCTAGCATTGATACCCATCAGTGTTTTGCCATGCTTATTTCATCAACCCCTTTTGTTAAAATATTTTGGCTGAAGAAATTTGAAGCAAATCTCAACATTATTACACTCTAAATGCCCCAGTATTCTTCCCTTAAAACATCTAAATTGTAAATATACTGTCATTTATCACACCCAACAAAAGTAATAATAATTCCCTTATCACAGTCCATATTCAAATTTCCCTCATTGACTTAAAAAAAAAAAAAGACAAGGATGTACTTTTAGCATTTTTGAATCAGGTTCTAACAAGTCTCATTCGTGACTGGTTATTATAGGTCTCTTTGCAATCTGGAATATTACCTCTGCCCCACTTTTTGTTCTATACCATTGACTTGCTCCAAAAACAGGGTCAGTTATTAGATAAAATACTCTACATTCTGAAATTGGATGGTGATTTTCCCATGGTGTCATTTAAAATAGTTTTCATCTCAGTATTTCCTGTGGACCCAAAGTTAGAGACCAGGATTAAATTCAAATTTTTATTTTGCTCTTCCTTTTCCTCTTCTTTTTCTTCTTCCACTTCCTCTTCTTCCTTGTCCTCTTCCTCTTCCTCTTATTCTTCCTCTCCTTCTTCCTCCTCTTCTCCTCCTCTTCCTCTTCTTTGCAAGAACACCTGAAAGGAGGCTCTGTATTTCAAATGGCATCACATTGAAAGACACATCAAATCTCTTGGTCTGTATACTCACTTTTTAAATGATAACCATTTTTATATTTTCCACTTATCTGTGTCCATTTTATAAGATCACTTTGGGATTTTAATAACATTAGTTTCATTTCTTTTGTGGCAAACATGATCATGAATTGAGTTTTAGGGAGCTTTATAAAAGTATTAGTTACCTGAAGGCAAATATGTACTGACATATATAATTAGGTATTTGTATATGTACTTGTTTGCTGGTGCAAATTGTTAGCTACAGGAACATAATGTGTTTGGAAGCAACCAGAAAATGTTTATCAGGTAGTTGGGCTTTTTGTTTGTTGCCTAGAATGTAAACAAAGCAGTTTTGGTTTGAGGAGGGAAAATTTTACACAAGCAGTAGCCCCTAAATTTGACCAAACTAACGAAATTAAAGACATTTTTATTTCTCGTGTATCCTTTTGGAAATAAGCAAATCACTGTGTGAAGAAGTTGACAAGCCTTTATGTCCAGGTTACCTTACACTGATTTTCAAAACCAACTCTGTTTCTCCACAGTAACAAATTAAAATTGAAGAAATGAGATAGTAAACTCAAATCCAACTTACTTTAACTATTTGAATATTAAAGTAAATTTATATTTTTATTTATTTAATGTAAAGCAGGTGGCCAACTTCAATTTTGATCAATTATTTGAAAAGAACTGTTGAATATCTATGATGTTTTAAATATTCATTTGAATTTTATTATGAGTTGTCAAAAAGAAAGATTTTGAAATGTCCATTTTAAATTTTTGCTTGGAATGAAACAGTTTTAAGTTGACTACTTTGCTTTGGAATTTTCTAGCAAGAGCAGAGATCTTTTGTCCCCAATGTGACTATGATAAATAATATTACTATTGCTCTTCTCAGAAACTCCTTCTCTAACTGCCCCCTGCTCTATCATTACAGGGAGCCTATAAATCATCTACCATATGTTATTGTCCAGAAAAAGGAACCTGGACAGAACTTGAAGGAGACGTAGCAGAACCCCTGGCAGGCCCAGCCTGTGCAACGGTCATCTTGCCTGCCTGTGTGCCCTACAACAAATGATAACAGCACACCCAGGAACGGACAGTGTCACATCCTGGGAAGTGGTGACGGGTGATGTCACTCTCCCTTAGCAACTGTGCATTTGAATGGTACAATTGCCAAACTCCACCTTTGGTTTCTGATGACTTGCAAATAACTACAAAAGAAAGAGACTCGTTCTGGAGCAGATATTGTGTCTGTAACTCAGATCACATCCAACTTCCTATGGTGACAAACTCTTCCATTTCAGACTGGTTTTAACTTGTCCCAGCTATACAAAAATTTCCCATGGGGATCTTAACTTTCAAAAGGAGAAAGAGAAAATACAGAATACTGGCCCCAGAGAGACCTAAGATCAGTATTGTGCATTGTAGTCTACCTGCATGTGGTCGATGTTGAAGTTTTGGGGATATTGTGTACATGGATAAATCAAAATCTGACCCACCAAAATACTTACACTGCATTACAGATATTGCCACTTGATTCTGTATTCCTAACCTTTGGCTGCTTCACTGACTCCATAAGCAATACAGTTACAGAAAAGCATACAAGATTAAAGAGAAGCATTTTTGTTTGTATGCAACTCTATTTCTCATACCTTCTGCCCTTACAGCACCTCATGAGAGCAAAGAGTAAGTTGCTAGCTCTTCTAGCAATTGCTTTGTGCCCTCCAGGTTCTAGGCTAGCCAGAGTGCTAATTTCTATGTCCTCACATACCTGAAACTCAAATCAAAAACAAACTATGTCACTATTCAGTTCACAGAGGCTTATGGTTTCTTGGTTTTTTTGCAGTACTTAAGTAGTGACTACACATACTATTTGCTTCAAAAGACAGAACTGACAAATCTGGTCATATTAAATTCCAGAGATTCCATTGGAAAAAAACATCTGACCCAAACCTGATCCATAATGAAAACTTAGAGACTGCTTCTAAAAATTCAGGGATGAAAAGAAAGCATCATTTCTTTTAAAATCTTAATTGTCTCTCTATAACCCAAAACACACAACTTACAACATCATAGCACCTGACAAAATACTTCTCCTCTTCCTCGCCTGTGGTTGGCTCCAGACACTTGACTTTACCTCATTCTTCCCTCAATTCATCATATTTTGTTTCTCATCACCACAGATGCCTGAACTCAGTTAAGTGAGCAATGGCTACTTGTCTTTAGGAGCATGAGGAATTTAGGAACAGAAAGTCAGAAGAGCATGATACAGTCCCAGTGTGACCAATCCGAAGAGCTAAACTGGCAGGAACATGAATTTGACTTTCAAGCTCTTCAGAGCTCAACTTGTAACTGGTAGAAGTAAATAAAAGCCTATAATATTTTTTTAATCACCCAGAAATGACGGATGCTTCGACAAATGTGACATTCAAAACGACAATACAGGAAAGTAACAGATTAAAAATGCCTTGGTCACAAGCTTTCATTGTGGAGCACGTCAAGATGGATGGGGATGCTGGAATACAATGCTGTTTCTACAGTAAAGTGCAATCTTCTTTGTTTTTGTATTTATTTGTATGTTCAGATCCAAAGGATCCGTTGTAAAATATATATATATAAATATATATATATATATCCAGTGCAATCAACTTTCATTGCTTTTTTCCTTCAAAACATATGAATATACAGAAAGAAACCTACAGTACTTTGTGGGAAAATCTCAGCTAACATCATGAAGAGAACGAGGTCTGTTTCAAAACCTTTTATTGTCAACAGTCACCATTTCCTTAGAAGTCACGGTTTATACAAAAACATTTGCTTTTATTAGACTCGTTCTTCATTTTCTTTTTTTCTTTCTAGCCAAAATAAATAAAAGCATTTATGAGAACTATATGTAAAACTTTCTGTATTTCAGAAAGACACAAACTACTAGAAAGTAAAAAGTGAATAAGTCACAGAAAATGTAAATTTTGTATAGTATTAGAATGTATAAACGAAGCTTGCTTGGAAGGGGAAAACTTTAAATAAAAACTTTATGTACTAATTCAGCTGTCTCACTGTCCTACTTATAAGTCATAATGCTTTCTAAATTAAAGTGTTTGAAAGTTTATAATATATAAACACCTAAATATTTTGTTTCTGCAGATATGCTTTACAAGTTTATTTTGCTTCCTCATAGTACATAAATGTATATAGTATGAGTGATGCTAAAAATTATGAAATACTCTGGAAAATTGTGAGTTAAAAATCACACAAGTTGAGGCCTAGGGATATGGCTCAGTGGTACAGTGTCTGCTTGACAAGCTTGAGGTCGTAAGTTCAATTCCTGATACAAAAAAAAAAAAAAAGACATGAGTTGAATCTGATTTTTCCACTATATGACTGTTGCAATAAGACACAACTTCTCCAAGATCCAACAACCAAATATTTAGACATTATTATAAGCAACATAGTTATAATCATGGTATATGTATGTAAGCATCATAGCTACAATCATGGTATATGTAAATATGTATTAAAAACACATGCACATTTTTAAAGAATAAATGAATCACATATTTAAACCAATTATTTAAATATACAATATTAATTTAATTTAATTTAATTCTCTTTTTAAATATGTGCCTGACAGAAGTTGTGCAGGGCGATTGGAGGACCATGGGGTACATAGGAGGAATCAAGATGTGGTGTGGAATGTATTGGTTGGACAGCTCTCGATGCAGAGAGCTATCAAGGTTAGGAGCTAGTGTCTGCAACTGGTTAGCTAGGAAGAATTAACTATGATGCTTCTCAGAATCTACTTCAATGTCTCAGTGTTTCTTTGTTTTGTTTTGTTTTGTTTTGTTTATTTTTTATTTTTTTTGTTACCGGGGACCAAATTCACAACCTCACGCCTGTCAGGCAGGCACTTAGGCCACTGAGCTAAATCCCCGGCTGTCTCAGTGTTGATGATGAAGCAGAACTGAAAGGTTTTCTGATACTCTGTAGCATCCACGAAGGCAAGAGGAAAGGAGGTTCTTTCCTCCTCTGAATCTACTCTCCATGCGATAGCACACGAGAGAAAGACCCTTCCCAAAGGTGGCCTCCACTGCCATCTTCTGATCCAGTGGCCAGTTGCAATGAGACTTTCTTCAAATACCCTGAAATCCCCAAAACTTTGGTGCTGATTGGACATCATGAGTTGCTAAGGAAATCATTGAATCTTGAGGAACCCCCTATTTTAAACGCATAATTAGACTGTATATTTTTTATTTTTAGCTAGTTAACACTTAGAAGAATTTGGGACCAAAAGAGGAAATATACTGAAGAAGCAAAATACAAAAGATAATTCTAAGAACATGGTTTAAGTCCAGGTGAACAGGAATAGGCACCAGATTATTTAATTAATTAAGCTGTGTCTGTGGCCTTAATGAGGATCTGTCCTACTCTGACTAACTTTACATTTTTCCCCACTGTATGACATGTACAACACTTTACAAGTTGTCATCATTGTCAACATGTTCAGTACCAGCTATTTATTATACACATCCCAAAAGTTATTATTACAAATGTCAGACTTCTGATTACACTTGGTTCTTTCAAACAAATAATCAGATGTTCTTTGACCTATGATGTAATTATGTCCCAAAAAACATATTGTAAATTGAAAATACTGTAAGTTGTAAATACAATTAATATACTTAACCTATCAAACATCCTAGCTGAGCAACCCAGTACAATATAGAGCATCAGCTGTTTGACTCAGGATCACATGATTGACCAGGATTTACAGCTGGCTTATGCTGTCCAGAATTATAAAAAAAAAAAAAAAAAGAAAGAAAGAAAAGAAAAGAAATACCTCTATATATCACTAACCCGGGGAAAGATCAAAACTCAAATTTCAAAGTATCATTTCTACTTGCTTTCACACCATTTTATAGGTAACAATTGCAGATCAAGCAATGCAAAGCTAGTAGTTAAAAATTTAAGATAAAAACAACTAAAATGAGATGCATAGCATACCCATGCTGACTAATACATACTGTATATTGTTGGGCTCAGTCCCCATAGATGGGACTGATCACTCTTAATCAAGTTTGACTTCCTAGAAACACTGACCTGCAGAATATAATGGCTGGAAAATAAAACGGCAATAAGAAGCAACAGAATAATTGATACAAGAAAAAAGTGTCCAGTCCCGTAGTATATTTGGTTTGTGTAGCTGTCAGTAGAGTAACAAAGATTTACCATGTATTGGTTGGAGTTTCTTATTCAGATAATCTTAGTCCATCTGTGCTTCTATCACCGAATTAGTTGGGCTTGGTAATTTATACAAAGCAAAATTATTGGTTCATAGGTCTGGATGCTGAGAAGTTCAATATCAAGGTACTGCATCTGGCAAGAGCCTTCTTGTTGCAATAGCCAGTACATTGAAGGTAAGGACACATATGCCCCCTGCAGTGGTATTGAGGATTCAATCTAAGACCTTTGCACTGAGCTACAACCCAACCCTTTTTTATTACTTAATTTTTAATAATAATTTTTATTATGGAACTTAATTTATCAAGAATCTTGATAAATTGTCCAGGCTGTGCTCAAATTTGTAATCTTACCTCAGCCTCCCAGAGTGCTGGGATTAGAGGTGTGTGACACCATACCCAGCTAAGCGTATAAACTCTTCCATAAGGTTAAAAAACTTACAGACAGCAAAACTAGGATTTGTACCAGGCCTTTAATCTAAGGTCATTCTCAGACCACCATACTCATCTGCATACAGAGAAATTTCTTGTATCAATCATTTCAAATTATATAATATTTCCTGGTGGCTGCCTTTTCTAAATATAAGTAAAATGTGTTGGAGGAAAAAGTGAACAATTATGACATAGTCTAGCGAAGGCCATTTTATTAGCATGAAAGGACAACTAGGAAGATTATAGAGACAGGGAGGAAACTTGCTCTACGATCTTGGAGGATCATTTAGTTTCTCCAGCTTCGGTTTTGTCATCTATATCTGGAACAATAATCTCTTCTTCAGAACAGTATTATGAAGGTCAGGTGTAAAGAATCTGAAAACAAGCTATATTTTGTAAAATACGTATATCAGATGCTAGTCCAACTTTTAGCCTAGCATGCAAGTTGCCATAAAATCCAACCTCAACCTCACTTTTGAGTCATATTTTGCTTTACTGTTTTGTCATTAGGCAGTTTCCCACAAATACAGCGATTCGTCTCAATCTTCTCCCTTTTGCTTATGCATTTTCTCCCCAAACAACGCCATTTCATGCTCAAAACTATTCAAATCCTATCCTTCAAGTCCAGTTCAAACTCTACTGCTTTCATTATTCCTTCACCATCACACCAGACTTATGTACCATCCAAATTCTTCTGCCTTTCAAAACCATAGTATTCATGAGATTTTGTTTTGCCTTCTTCCTACAATTAGGGTTCTTTGAGGTTAAAGACAATATGTGGTATACCTATGAGTTCACTATAAAGTCATGAAATAGTTGTTGAATTAAGTACTATTTTTAAAAATTATCAATACAATATAATTATGGAAAATTTCGGAAGTCCAAAGGGAAAAAAACATTCACGATTAGTCGACCAGCCAACAAAACTTTTATCTTTTGGTATGAGCTCTTTTCAGTCTTTTTCACTTGTAGTTTTTGCATTCTATACAACTGAATTTAATCTTAAATCTCTATTATATTATTTCACAAGCACGCTTTCTTGTGATGACAGTATCTTTATGGTAATTTTTAATAATTGAACAGTATACTGAGAGAACATTCAAACATTGGGAAATGTTGAATTAGGTTCTCATATTTCACACATACTTCTCCAACAGCATCCTTACACGTTCTTTCTGATTCCCTCCCACCAATCTCACTCCACAGTCTATGTTCTACTCATATTATTTCACCATAACACTTCAAAATATATGAAACTTCTGTCTCTCTAGAGACTGCTTATTAAGTTCATCTCTGGCCCTTTTCCTCACTTAATATTTCTAATGAGAAATGCTGCAACTCCTCCACCTCGAGGCTCTTCCACAATAATTGGAATAAGTTGTACTTTCCTTGTGAATGGATTTAGACCACCAAGATACTTCTTCAGGCCACATGGTATTCATACAGATTGTCAGGAAAATCTTTATTTGCCTTACAATTTTTTCTTCAAACCAATTCAGACTATTAAAGCCATCTGAGATGACTTGCCATAATAAATACATTAATTTCTCTTCTAACATAAATGGTCATGTTAATCCAACTCACATGAAAGAAAGAAAAGACAGAACTTTAAAGCCAAATCTCCTGAAGCTAAATAAGTTGTACGAGGTCTGATGACAAAATGCTGGCTAGACCACCCCTAAAATAGTCATCATCTCCTCAAAATTTTAAGAATATATTTTTCATATAGCTCCTTTAACATGTTTTCTTGCATTGATGATGACTTATGCTTATGGCTTTTCTTAAGTAAGGTATAAAGTGAGCAATGGTTGAAATGTCGCCTTTACCCAGTGTCTTATGCATATTGGTGCACAATAAATGAATGATGGCTGATTTTAAAAGTGTTATAATTCCTGGAAGAGCAGCAGCATCTGTGACTTACACTTTGGAAGTCTTGAAAGTGTAAGTTGTACATGGATTTTCTTGATTCTGACTACTACCACTATAACAAACTCTACAACAGCCTTTCATACAGGGTCTGTAAGTATTTGCAAGTTAGCTACCTTTGTCACATTAACTATGTTTCTCCAATTATTGGCTTTGAAAGCCAGAATTTTTAACCGTACTATAATGAAAAGTCTTTGCCCCAATACACAAATGGGATAGTACTAATGTAGCTCTGGCTTCCTGTTCAGAAAATACTGTTCCCCAAGTTCATGTACTACCTCTCCTGCTATTCCCCAGAAAGTACAGGATTCTCAGTGTTATACTGTCAGCCTTTTCGTTCCTTCCACTGTGGACAAAGGTCTCTATTGTGCCCAGTGAAGAATATTAATAAATGCAAGTAACCATAATGCAAGGTATTTATGCAATAAAAATATACAAATAAGATGAGGTAGGAATCCTAGAAAGGTTGAGCTTACAGCCAACTAAGGGAATCAGAAAAGACTATGGTAGGGCCAGGAATTTAGCTCAGTGGCACAAGTACCTGCCTGGCAAGCACAAGGTCATGAGTTTGATCCCTGGTACCAAAAAAAAAAAAAAGGGCTATAGCAAATGGGGTATATAACATCATTCCTAAGGAGTAGGTAGAAAAATCAATGGAACTTTTATCTTCCATTAATGCTTAAAAAAATTAATCGTTAAAAATACACAAAAAGAGCTGGGCATGGTGGCTCACGCCTTTAATCCTAGCACTCGGGAGGCTGAGGTAGGAGGAGCATTGTGAGTTCGAGGCCCGCTTGGGCTACGACGTGAGCGCAAGGCCGGCCTGAGTTGCATGAATCTGTGTATATGTGTATGTAAGATAACTAAAACGAACACACTGCTGAATGTATTCATTATTGAGAAAGAACAATTAATACTCATATGATTAGATCAATTTTACATGTCTATATCTGTTAATGTAAACAACCATTTTGAAGATAACAATATGCAATATTGCAACCATTGTCAAGTTTCTAGCATCCTGTTTTGTAAACCTGTAATGTTACTGTTGTGCATTTACTCTAGTCGTTTGTTTGTCTCTT